>JAPYYD010005921.1:0-11628 GCA_028551405.1 Uromys caudimaculatus
ACAAAGAACTCAAGAAGTTAGACTCCAAAAAACCAAATAACCCCATCAAAAAATGGGGAACAGAGTTAAGCAGAGAATTCTCAACTGAGGAAATTCGCAGGGCTGAGAAGCACCTAAAGAAATGCTCAACATCCCTAGTCATCAGGGAAATGCAAATCAAAACAAGTCTGAGATTCCACCTCACACCAGTCAGAATGGCAAAAAAAAAAAAAAAAAAAAAAAAAGATTGTTTTAGGTATATGAGTACAGTGTAGCTGTCCTCAGACACACCAGAAGAGGGCATCAGATCCCATTCCAGATGGTTGTGAGGCACCATGTGGTTCCTGGGAATTGAACTTAGGACCTCTGCAAGAGCAGTCAGTGTTCTTAATCACTGAGCCATTTTGCCAGCTGGATGACCACTTCCTAATCTCTTTATATCTTATCTCCTTCCTTAACATCTTTCTATCAAGTTGGCTCTCAGCACACCTGCTTTTGTTCCTTCAGATTTGTAAAGCCCCTCATAATTCATATTGCATCCTTAGTTTTTGAGAAATCATATCTTTTTGAACCCATGTTTTAGACATCTTTTCCACAGCCTTAAGGGCTCTCCTGAAGGTCCAAGCATTCACCATTTGCTGAGACATTACCCACACCTTTGCCTCCTGAAGTTGTGCTGTCTGTCTCTGATTATCATGGCATCATTAACATTAACATGAGAATATTCCTTAAAGGAGGAATGTAAAATATGTACATTATTATACAAACAAGCCTTATGCCCACAGCAGCCATTGACACTGCTGGAGGTCCACATCCACTGGCCCTGTAGGGGCAGGAACCAAGTCAATCTTTTCATACCAAGGCCATGCTTGGCCTGGCACTCCATCCTACAAGAGAACATGAAAAGGTTGTTTATTGATTACTGTCTTCTGTCAGTAACTGGCAACATGTGATGTCAAGAATGAAAGAGATATTCTAGCAGTATTTATATCCAGGGGAAATATTCTGATAGCAAAGATTTGGGGACAGTCCTGGGTATCTAGCTTGATAATTGGGTCTGTGGTCAAGAATCAAAGATCAAATACAAATGAACAACCTTGAGTACCTGATAGCAATCCATTTCTCAAAGGAGGCTCCATTTTTTATAGGTTGCACAACTGCAAGGTAGCACCATCAGGTTGGGATCAATGACCCTTGAAACACATAAACTTTGGAGGTTATTTTACATTCAAACCAAAAACATTAATTCTGGAGCCAAATATCAGTGACCATGACCTAGAGTACTAAACAGACTAGATTACTAAACATCATGCTCTTGTATAATAGCACTATCAGAGTTTTTTCCCACAATAATAGAACAAAGGAAGTTATGAATAGAAGCATTTAAAATATATGAGGGCTGGAAGCATGACACAGGTGTATTACATCAAACTGGGAAAATTCCTCTTATGGACTTCAGATTGAATTAATGATGCTAGTCTCTCCAGGCAATAGGGACTATGGTCATGCTAAAAGTTACCATGCTCAAGAACAGATAACTTACAAAGTCACCATGGATTTCAGTGTTTTCCTTCTCTACTGTTTGCTTGACTCACTTGTAAATGGAACGCTGATGCTAGAGGATCAACACACTCTATATTAGTGACAACTAAATCTTTTCTCTTCTTTTTTACAAAGAAAGTCTACGTGTAATGTGATTTTGTAACTAGGGAAACATTAGTCCCTGTTCCCTTATATGGTGACCAGAATGTTTTGCAGAAAAAGAGGAAGGTATTTTCTCTTTATGTTATCAAGAACAAATTGTATTCAGTTTGAAAGATCATAGCCAATTTTGATTGTGGCAAGATTAAGGGGGTGTTTCCCTGAGAATTTAGAAGAGATATCTCAAACCGCCAGGATGGTAAATTTCTTAGGGGTACAAAATCTCTTGTTAGGAAGTCCTTACAATTCTATGAAGTCTGCCCTATGGTCCTTTTTGATTTCTGTTCACACACTGGAGTCTTTAGCACTTGTTCAGCACGGTTGCCAGTTCATTTGGAGCAACTTCCCTAATTACATCATATCAGCAGACACTGAGAGTCTCACCTTTGCCTTGTTGAAACATGCAGGTCTCAGCATCCTCCTAGTTAAAAAATATGATCTCAGTTTAGAATTTTTAAGTGAGAGGATATTATTTCTGCCTTACTGCTGTCAACGTTGAAGGTATGTGTTTGTTGATATATTTACATAGTTAGCTTTCTAAATGACTTACTACAACAGCTATTTTTTTTATGTACAGTACATCCTTACACGAATTGTGAAAGGTTGTACATGTGGTTACTGCATCTTTACTAATTTTGATGTGGAAAGGAAGCAGCACATATATTTTGAGAGTCATACAAATTCATCTGCCTATCTGATTCACTTTTACTGAAAAACCTTGATCATTGCTTTTGTTTTAAGACTACTTTTGGGAAAGTATTTATTTCCAATGCAACTTTTGAACAAAATTTCAGCATATATTTAGTGGAATTTGATCAACATAAAGCATTAAAAATAAAATGCCATGAGCTGGGTATGCAGCACATGCCTTTAATGCTAGCACTCATGAGCCAGAGGCAGGAGGATCTCTGTGAGTTTGAGGGCATACTGGTCTACAGAGCATGTCCAGAATAGCCAATGCTCATGTTACACAAAGAAACCCTGCCTAGAAAAACAAAAGAGGAAATAAATAAAATAAAAATAAAATTCCAGTTTACATCACTTTATCTCTTCAGATACATTTGATATATGTGTTGTGGCTGTGATATTTCTTCTTCTTCTTCTTCTTCTTCTTCTTCTTTTTTTTTTTTTTTGACAACTTGATATGAGCTAGAGTCATCTGAAAAAGCAAACCTCAGTTGAAAAAAAATGTACACAATATTTTTGGTTGTGAGCCTAACCTTTAACGGCTGAGCCACCAACTGGGGAACGGCCCCACCTGGGGATATATCATGTCTCTAGACACCAAGCCCAACCCAGTTGCCTTGGTCAAGAGGCACTTAAGGACAGGCTACCAAGTGTGGCAGTTCCTGGGGAGGTCTTCCCAGCAACTGACCAATGCAGAGGCAGATGCTTGGAGCATCCAAGGCTGAATTCAGGGAACTTGGAGGGGAGCTGGCAGAAGGACTGGAGGTGCCGAGGGGGAGTGCAACCCCATTGGAAGAATAACATAGGCTGGCCTGACAACCCAGTTCTCCCAGAGACTAGACCACCAACCAAGGAGTGTATCCAGAGGGATCTATGGCTCCAGATACATATGTAGCAGAGGATGGCCTTCCCCACAACAACCGGAGGGGAGGCCCTTGGTCCCGGAGAGGTTTGATGCCCCAGAGTAGGGGAATGCTGCAGCAGTAGGGCAGGAGAGTGTGGGTGGGTGGGGGAGCACTCTCATACAGGCAAAAGGGAGGGGGAGGGCAGATGTAGGATGGGAGGTGGCAGAGGGGTAACCAGGAAGTGGGATATCCTGGGATGGGGGGGTTGGTGGAGGGGGTATCCGGGAAGTGAGATATCATTTGAGATGTAAACGGATGGAATGACTAAGAATAATAAAAGAAGAAAAGAAAAAATGTATATAATACCGTGGTCTTTAGCCTGATGAGTGGGGATTTACTTGGTTGATGACTGATGTGTGAGGACTCAGGCCATCCTGTACTGTGAACCCTTGGCAGGTTATTCACAGATGCCTAAGAAGGTAAGTAAGGAAGCTGGAGGCATGGCACCCTGAGTAAGAGCACACACATCCTTCCAGAGGACCTGCTGTTAGTTCTCAACACCTACAGAAGGCAACATAAAAAGTATTTCACAGAGGCTGGAGAGATGGCTCAGTGGTTAAGAGCACTGACTGCTCTTCCAGAGGTCCTGAGTTCGATTCCCAGCAACCACATGGTGGCTCACAACCATCTGTAATAGGATCTGATGCCCTCTTCCGGTGTGTCTGAAGACAGCTACAGTGTACTCATATACATAATACTCATATACATAAAATAAATAAATCTTTAGATTGGAGAGATGGCTCAGTGGTTAAGAGCGCTGGCTGCTCTGCTGAAGGTTGTGAGTTCAAATCCCAGCAATCACATGATGGCTCACAATCATTTATAATGAGATCTGATGCCCTTTTCTGGGGTATCTGAAGACAGCTACAGAGAGCGAGTGTGGCCAGAGGGAGAAGAAGAAGTGTCCGAAGACAGCTACAGTGTATTTACATATAATAAATAAATAAATCTTTTAAAAAATGTATTTCACAGTAGCTCCATGGAAAATAAATAACATTAATTTGTGTTCCATATGTGAACCTTCACTCACATACATTCACTTGTGTCCACATACAAACATACACATACACACATACATTCAATGTACACAGAGGCTAAATATATTTTTTTAAGTAGCTCAATGAGAGTTTGGAGACTAAGGAGGTATAAAGCATTCCTTCATGGCCTCTACTGTAGTTCTGGCTATTAGATTCCTACTCTGATATAGTTCATTCTTTGTTTTCTCTCCATCATAGTCCTTAATATATACAAGTCAAATAAAAACATTTTCTTCCCTATTGTTCTTCATCATGGTGTTTATCACAGTAAGGGAGAGCAAAGTAATATATATTTGCACCAAGATAATGGGGGTATTTCTAGGACAAGTATGATATGTTGCTTATGTGAAGATGGTGGACATCTTTTGAACTTTTGGCCATAATAGCCATTTAGAGGTTAAGTAGCTATTGTAGTAAATTTAAATACAATTCTGAGAGCAATGCTCATGTTGTAGACTTGGCTTATGAAGCCCCCAAAACACCTGACAGGGCCATGTCTATGATGTATTTGTATTAAAAAATCTGTTTTCTGGTTATCTGGGACAGGCAAATCATGAATGATTAACTATAGAAAGTATCACTGAGGTGTTGTCTTTATCAGATCAACTAATATTTGTGGACTAGAGATAAGAAATTGAATGCTATAAAAAAATTATTCCTGTTTCCAAAACTTTTTTGAAAATGTTTCCTGACAGTCAGTCAACAGAAGTCGTGTTCCATAAAAGTCAAAAGCTACACTTTATGCCCACAGTAGAATCATATAATATGCAATAGTTTTCCAGGTGTTATTTGTTTGGCAGCATGGAAACTGTGGGATTGGAAAGGTCATGGAGAACACCTTAGACTTGGCACTGTGTAGAGTTGTTGGAGTCACTGAAGAGAGGCCATTCGCAATGGTGTAGCCTCAGCTGCAGAGGAAACCCCAGATTAAAGGTATCACACTAATAGGCTGAGGCTCCGCACCATGGGGTAGGGTTGCATTTCCTGAAGAGGATAAGGAAGTCCTATCCTGAGAACAAAGTTTCAGACCCATATCTGTAGCCACAGTGCATTGTTGAAGTCTCTGTAAGCTTGTAAACTTTTGGTTATATTAATTGTAACTTCTATTTAAAGTGTAACTGGTGTGCCATATCCTGCCTTCCTGCTACATATAATGGGAGGCTTATTTTCTCAAAATAAAAATTTCAGGTTTATGCCTAGTAATAATAACTTTGCAATATCTGTGGTATACCTCTCAACAATGCTTGTTACATATATTTATTTAGAAAAAACATCTATGATACCAATTAAGGCATATAACAGAGCCTTCACTGTAGAAAGATAATTAATCTTTTACCTCTAATGTTAAGTCATTTCTCAGCTCATGAGTTGGATCTACACGTAAAAGCAATGTCCAACAAGCCTCATAACTTGAGTAGGTTCTCAGGGACCTCACATGGTACGAAGAGAGAGCTGGTTCCCATGGTGTGACCTTTGATCTCCACATGTGTGGCATTGCCAACAAAGGGAATAAGAAAATACATGAACATGATATACATTCTGAATACACTTATATCACGGACATCTGCAGCTGCTAGCAGAGATATCATCAAACAATCTTGGGAAGAATTACATGTTATGGAAATCCATAATTCAAATTGAAGAACCTTCCTCCACTTGGAAGATTTAACACTGTCTGTCGTCAGTGATCTTCCTTTTTCTGTTTAGGATTCCATTAAGGGTAGTTCATTTCTATTCTCCCGTTTGTTACATGCCTTGAAGGCATTATCCTTTCTAAATTTTCTCTTCAGACTGAGGCCTCAATGAAATAACACATGCTCACCTGTATAGGGCAATATATCATGTAAGTTAATGGAATTGGTTTGTTCCTGTGTCTTTAACCATAATTCCCCTTTCTTTTTAATTGTCTGTAATTATAATTCTATTGTTAAAGATCAAATCCCCAGCCAATGTTCGGTTCCATTTTTTTGAAGGGGGTTGTTTGTTTGGTTGGTTTTTTTCTTTTTTCTTTTTGTTGTTTTTTTAGTTAATTGACAGTGCTAACATTCTATTACATGCTTTAATAATTTCCTCTTAATTCCTGGAATAGATAGTGTAATGATATGACAAAATCTCAAAGACCTCCAAAGTTGAAAATGCTTAAATATAGTATTTGTGGTGTTTGACTAAAAGTGTCCACTATAGGTCCATATATTTAAATGCTTAGTCATCAGAGAGTAGTGGTATTTGAAAAGATTAGAAGAATAAGAAATTCTGACCCTCACTAGATGTGAGTTCTGAAATTTCAAAATCCCACAACAGACCCTCTCCCTCTCCCTCTTCCTGTCCCTCTCCCTCTCCTTCTCCCCTCCCTTTCTCTCTCCTGTCTCTCTTTCTCCCTCTCTCCTTCTCTTCCTCCCTCCCTCTCTCCCTTCCTCCCTTCCTTCCTTCCTTCCTTCCTTCCTTCCTTCCTTCCTTCCTTCCTTCCTTCCTTCCTTCCTTTCTTCCTGTCCTCCCTCCCTCCATATAGTCCAAGATAAATAGCATGTCAAGGGGCTGAAGGGATGTCTCAGTGGTTAAGAGCACTGACTGTTCTTTCAGAGGTCCCAAGTTTGAACCCCCCCACACCCACAGAGCACACATTTGTGTGTAACTGCAGTTCTATGAGGATCTTTCCTACTTCTCTGGTCTCTACAAGCATCATGCATATGATACATAGATATACAAACAGGCAAAACAGCCATATACATAAAATAACCAATTACTGACTCTCAAAAATTGATTTGGTCAGTTTGTTTTGATGAATGAGTAAATATCCTCATAAAGTACATAAATACATAAATGCAAAAAATATAAATAAACATAAACACACAAACACAAAATACACAAATATATATATAAAATGAAATTAATATCAGAGTACTGGGGTTGATGATAGGAAAAATAAGATGATTTTTGTGCCTATTTGTGACTTGCCAAATTTTTTTAGAGGATGGTGAAGTTGTTTGTCAAACTGAGGTGATAATGCCCTTGAAGGCTGAAAGGCTGAGTAGCTGTTCCTGTTGAAAAGTAAAAGCATAGTGCTAGAATTACTGTGTGTGTGTGCGTGGGGGGGGGGTATGTTTATGCACATGAATGAAAGTGTTCATGAAGAAAAAGGCTAACGGCAAATATTTACACTGGAGCTACTGTGACATGTAGCATGCACATAAGTGCTCGGCTACTGACCCACAATCTGACCCCAAATGCAAATTTAAAGTCTAATAAAATACCACTATATAAACTATCAGGTTGACAGGCATCCATGAGTTTAACAACACAGTCGACTGAGGTGGATCCAGGGAAACAGGGACTCCAGCATGTAACTGGCAGGAATACAGGGATATGAAATGCTCCAATCACTAACTAGGTGTACTGGCTAGTTTTGTGTGTCAACTTGACACAAGCTGGAGTTATCACAGAGAAAGGAGTTTCAGTTGAGAAAATGCCTCCATGAGATCCAGCTGTAAGGCATTTTATCAATTAGTGATCAAGGGGGGAAGGCCTCTTGTGGGTGGTACCATCTGTGGGCTGGTAGTCTTGAGCTCTATAAGAAAGCCAACTGAGCAAGCCAGGAGGAGCAAGCAAGCCAGTAAGTTCCATCCCTCCATGGCCTCCGGATCAGCTCCTACTTCCTGATCTACCTGCTTGAGTTCCAGTCCTGACTTTCTTTGGTGATGAACAGCAGCATGGAATAAAGTAAGCCGAATAAACTCTTTCCTCCCCAACTTGTTTCTTGGTCATGATATTTGTGCAGGAATAGAAACCCTGACTAAGACACTAGGGAAACTGGGGCTATCTATCAAAATGGCAGGTCCACTGACTCCCTGAGTCTAGCAATCCATTCCTGGGAACTCACCATAGAGACTTCCCTAAACACCCACCTATTGGCTAACAGTTATTAATGCTGATGATACAGTGGTCTCGAACCCAAGTATGCCTGGATGTGAGAGCTTGTCAATAAACC
The DNA here is from genome assembly GCA_028551405.1 of Uromys caudimaculatus. Taxonomy (NCBI): domain Eukaryota; kingdom Metazoa; phylum Chordata; class Mammalia; order Rodentia; family Muridae; genus Uromys; species Uromys caudimaculatus. The sequence goes on from JAPYYD010005921.1 coordinate 8,295, forward strand.
ATGATACAGCAGCCCAAAGAATAGCACAGCTGTTATGAGTTCCTTGATCGTTTTTTCTTTGTTTGGTGTGGAGGGCTTTCTGTGAAGAAACTGAATTGGATTTCTCTTCTTCATCTCAGAGGATCACCTATTCTCATTCCTTGGCATATCTATGTTTTTCAGTTCTCTATGATCATCATTGGTTTGGTCTTTTTGTACTTAAATGAATCGATGTGGGTAATACATTGGTTTATTTATTTATTTTTTTGTTTTTGGATATTTACTGTACAATTCAAATATATTCCCCTTTCCAGGTCTCCCCTTTGGAAACTCCCTATCCCATTCCCCCTCCCCTGCCTCTATGAGGGTATTCCACCACCCACCCGCCCACTCCCGTCTTCTCTCCCTAGCATTCCCCTACACTGGGGCATCTAACACCCTCCGGCCCAAGGGCATCTCCTGCCATTGATGGCCAACAAGGCCCTCCTCTGCCACATATGTGGCCAGCACCATGGGTCCCTCCATGTGTATTCTTTGGTTGGTGGTCCAGTCTCTGGGAACTCTGGGGGGGTCTGCTCAGTTGACACTGTTCCTCGTCCTAAGCTCCTTCAGTCCCTTCTCCAACTCTTCCATTCGAAACCCCACACTCAGTCCTATGGTTGGCTGTGAGCATACACCTCTGTATTTGTCAGGCTCTGCCTGAGCCTCTCAGGAGGCAGCTTATCATGCTTCCATCAGCAAGCACTTCCCAGCATCCACAAGAACATCCAGGTTTGGTGGCTATATATGGGATGTATCCCCAGGTGGGGCAGTCTCTGAATGGCCTTTCCTTCAGTCTCTGCTCCACACTTTGTCCCCATATTTTCTCTTGTGAGTATTTTGTTTACCCTTCTAAGAAACACTGAAGCATCCACATTTTGGTCTTCCTTCTTCTTAGGCTTCATATGGTCTATGAATTGAATCTTGGGTATTCTGAACCTTTGGGCTAATATCCACTTATCAGTGAGTACATACTGTGTTTGTTCTTTTGTAACTGAGTTACTTCACTCAGGATGATATTTTCAAGTTCCATTCATTTGCTTTCAAATTTTATGAAGTCGTTGTTTTTAATAGCTGAGTAGTATTCCATTGTGTAAATGTACCACGTTTTCTGTACCCATTCTTCTGTTGAGGGGCATCTGGGTTGTTTCCAGCTTCTGGTTATTACAAATATGGCTGCTATAAACATAGTGGAGCATGTGTCCTTATTACATGTGCAGTGTCTTCTGGGTAAATGCCCAGGAGTGGTATAACTGGGTCCTCAGGTAGTATTATGTCCATTTTTCTGAGGATCCGCCGGACTGATTTCCAGAGTGGTTGTACCAGCTTGCAATCCACCAGCAATGGAGGAGTGTTTCTCTTTCTCCCCATCCAGCATCTGCTGTCAACTGAGTTTTTGATCTTAGCCTTCTGACTGGTATAAGGTGGAATCTCAGGGTTGTTTTGATTTGCATTTCCCTGATGACTAAGGATGTTGAACATTTCTTTAGGTGATTCTCAGCCCTTCGAGTTTCCTCAGTTGAGATTTCTGTTTAGCTCTGTTCCCCATTTTTTAATAGTGTTATTTGGTTCTCTGGAGTCTAACCTTTTTTTTTGTTTGTTCGTTTTTATTTTTGTTTTTGTTTTTGTTTTTTTGAGACAGGGTTTCTCCGTGTAGCTCTGGCTGTCCTGGAACTCACTCTGTAGACCAGGCTGGCCTCAAACTCAGAAATACACCTGCCTCTGCCTCCCAGGTGCTGGGATTAAAGGCGTGTGCCACCACTGCCCGACTGGAGTCTAACTTCTTGAGTTCTTTGTATATATTGGATATTAGCCCTCTATCGGATGTAGGATTTATAAAAATCTTTTCCCAATATGTTGGTTGCCATTTTGTCCTATTGACAGTGTCCTTTGCCTTACAGAAGCTTTGCAATTTTATGAGGTCCCATTTGTTGATTCTTGATCTTAGAGCATAAGCCATTGGTGTTCTGTTAGGAACTTTTCCCCTGTGCCCATTTGTTTGAGACTTTTCCCCACTTTCTCTTCTATTAGATTCAGTGTATCTAGTTTGGTTTTTTATTTTTAAGAAATTGTCATATATTATTGTCTCTGTGACCTATTAACCTTCAAATGTCACCTGATATACCCTAGAGTCACCTGAAGAAACATCAGGTGTTGCCATTCCTAGATAAGAAAGGGTAGATGGGTGCTGTAGAGATGGTTCAGTGGTTAAGAGCCCCAGCTGCTCTTCTGAAGTTTATGAGTTCAAATTCCAGCAACCACATGATGGCTCATAACCATTCGCAATGAGATCTGATTCCCTCTTCTGGGGTGTCTGAAGACAGCTATAGTGAGTGAGCTGGAGCCAGAGAAAGAAGAAAAACTGTCTGAAGACAGCTACAGTGTACTTACATATAATAAATAAATAAATCTTTTTTTTTTTTTTTTTAAAGAAAGGGTAGATGGTATGTCTATGAGAGATTGTGTTGACTGATGATTGATATGGGAAGGCTCTTCCACTGAGATGGCAGTATCCTTAAGCAAGAGAGTATGGGCTGGGTAAGCAAGCAAGATGAGCATGAGAGAGTGACTATAGAGGAGAAAAGGTCAATACACAGTGTTTCCTCATGGTTATTGCCTTGATTTTTTAGTTTGAGTATCTAATCTGTGCTCTCATAATAACTGATTGTCATCTGGACTGAGTGCCCTGGTGTGCCTCTGCAACGCTTGTTGGAACGTTCAGGGCTTGCAGTGGGAGGGCAGCTGTGTGCTGTCGGTGACATACTTTCTTGGCTGTTGTTATGTCCCTAAGCTGGTGTCTAGGCATCTAGGTTTGCTGTGATTATAGTTATAGGTGCTGATTTTTATTTTGGCTGGGAGTTTTGATTTTAGCTTTATATTCTCTGGATTTTCAGAGAGTGTGTTGGCTGAGTGTTGCCTCTTTTACTGATCTGTTTGGGTGTGTTCAAGGGGGAATGTTTGCTGGTTTTGGAGGTTTGGGGAAAAGGAATCAAGGAGCAGATGAGGTTAGCAATTCAAAGACACTTGACAGAAGAGAGGTGAGGCTTCCTCTTGTGTTCTAGTCTAGTGCTAGGGAAAACTCTGAATATTGCATTTGGGGTAACGGCCAGTGTGGTAGATCTGTGGACAGCCTAAGTAGGCAAGAATAGCATATGGTTGAGAAATGGTTTCATTGTGAGTAGGGGCAGAGACACAGAGATGAGGCCGGAAAAGAATGGCACTTGGGAAATGTCTGTAATTTCTGGAACCATGGAAACTAGTATAGAAAGCTTTATCTAATATTGTGTTGCTTTGGGCAACTATGAGAATTGGGTGT
>JAPYYD010005922.1:0-11626 GCA_028551405.1 Uromys caudimaculatus
GGGGTTTCTAGGCCCGCCTACCTCGGTCCCTGTGTCTCGCGGGTTCGGGGTAGTACCTGATGAGCTGTGGGGCGTGTCTTTGGCCCTCTCCTGGGTCTTGCGATCTCCTGAGAGGGATCTTTGTCCTGGCGCTGATTAGCTGTGGGGCCCTGTGGCCCAAGCCTAAAATTTCCTAATAATCTTAAGTGCAGTTGGTTTGGAAATCCCTTTTCATTTTAAAGCCCATTTCTATTCCTGATTCCAGTTCTTCACATTTTAAATTCTATTTAGTTCTAATAGTCTTTTTCAAAATATCTTGGGCCTGGAAAAGTCTTGCTAGAGAAAAAGGGGAGGAGCTGGAAAGATGGTTAGGTAGTCAAGAGCACTAGCTGCTCTTGGAGAGAACCTGGGTTTCTTTTCCAGTATCCACAGGGCAGCTTGCACCCCTTTGTGATTTCAGTTTCAGAGTATCTGGTGCCCTCTTCTGGTCTCCACATGCATCAGACTTGCTCAAGGTACACATATATATATATACAGGCAAAATAGTCATATGTATAACATTTTAAAAATGAATAAAAATTTAAAATCTATCATGTCCTATATTTTAGAACTTTAAAAAGTTGTAGGTCTCCATAGTTAAAATAATAGATATGAATCTAAAGTTTAGGTTTTTAAAAACGATTTATTTATTTATTATATGTAAGTCCACTGTAGCTGTCTTCAAACACTTTTTCTTCTTGCTCCGGCCTCACCCACTCTGGCCCCTGCTGCCTTCAGACACCTCAGAAGAGGGCATCAGATCTCGTTAGATCTCGTTATGGATGGTTGTGAGCCATCATATGGTTGCTGGGATTTGAACTCACAACCTTCAGAAGAGCAGTTGGTGCTCTTAACTGCTGAGCCATCTCTCCAGCCCTAAAGTTTAGTTTTAAAAATATAGTGTCCTATGCCAACCCCTTTCCTGAGACAGCTACATCTTGTACAGTGCCAGCCTTCACCCTGAGGCATTAGGGAGAAAGTCAGAGTGAACAAATTTGAATGTATCAGGTGCCTGGTTACCAGGGATACCTTCAACTCTGGCAAAGTAGATATTTGCCAATGACCCTTTCATTTATGTCAACTACATGGTCTACATGTTCTAGTATGACTCTTCCAATGGCAAGTTCCATGGCACAGTAAAGGCTGAGAATGGGAAACTTGTCAATTGTTTTGGGAAATTGTTATGCCTGGATCTGGGACTTGCTTTGTCCCAGGCAGACCTTGAACTCAGAGATCTCCTTGCCTCAGTCTCCTGGGGTTAAGGGTGTGTACTACTTTGCCTGGGCCTAAGCTTTTCATGGTCACTATGCCTCAAGATCTCCATGCCAAGATCCAGGTCAGAAACTTGTGTCTTCCAGCCTCAAGATCTGGATCACAGGTGAGCCTTCTAATTCTGATTTGTCTTAGTCAGGATTTCTATTTCTGCACAAACATCATGACCAAGAAGCAAGTTGGGGAGGAAAGGGTTTATTCAGCTTACATTTCCACATTGCTGTTCATCACTAAAGGAAATCAGGACTGGAACTCAAGCAGGTCAGGAAGCAGGAGCTGATGCAGAGGCCATGGAGGGATGCTGCTTACTGGCTTGCTTAGCTGGCTTTCTTATAGAGCCCAAGACTACCAGCCCAGGGATGGCACCACCCACAATGGGCCCTCCCCCCTTGAGCACCAACTGAGAAAATGTCCCACAGCTGGATCTCATGGAGGCACTTCCCCAACTGAAGCTCCTTTCTCTGTGATAACTCCAGCTTGTGTCAAGTTGACACACAAAGCCAGCCAGTACAGGATTGTAGTTCATTCCAGAATAGTTGACAATCAAGAATAGCCACTACAAATAGGAATGGCCTCCATAGAAGTGGTACTAGTTGAGAGGGATTAGGAAGTGTGGCCTTGTTAGAGGAAGTGTAGCACTGGGGGTTGACTTTGGGTTTTCAAAAGCTGAATCCAGGCCTAGTGTCTGTCCCTTTTCCTGCTGCCTGCAGATCCAGATGTAGAGCTCTCAGCTACCATGTCTGCCTGTGTGCTACCATGCTCCCTGACATGAGGATAATGAACTAAATAAAGCTTTGAAACCCTAAGCAAATCCCAATTAAATGCTTTATTTCACAAAAGTTGCCATAGTCATAGTGTCTCTTCACAGCGATAGAACATTGACTAAGACATACACCACCAACTATTTAGCAGCCACCCCCCTGCCCTAGCCAAGGTCATCTATGACAACTCCAGCTATTGAGAAGACTGTGGATGGCTTTCTCTGGGAAGCTGTGGCGTGATGGTTGTGGGGCTGCTCAGAACATCATCCTTGCATTCACTGGCACTGCCAAGGCTGTGGGCAAGGTCATCCCAGAGCTGAATGGGAAGCTCACTGGCATGGCCTTCTGTGTTCCTACCCCCAGTGTATTTATTGTGGATCTGACATGCCTCCTGGAATTGAACCCTCATCCTCTGCAAGAGCAACAAGTGCTCTTACCACAGGTAGTAGTTGCCTCCCCCCACTAGTAGTCAGTAAGTTCAGGAGGTGAGGTGTGGTTTCACTAGCCATTCCCAACGCACAGTTGATTGATGACAGGCTTAGTCTTGTGTGGATTCAGTAGCTCATAATAACATAGCACTGGCACTGGTCAGGGCCCCCCTGCAGGACATTATGGTAGATGGTATGTATCATTATGAAAATATGTCACACACAAAAAGAAAATATGTCACATGCTTGACCAGGAAGCTTGACATGGAGAGGGACTTGTAACCTCTCAACTAGGCTTCCCTCTGAAAGTTTCCATTGCTTCTCAATGTCGCCATGCTGGAGACATGAATTCTCAGAGAAATACTCGAGCTGTATTCAAACCATAGCATATGAATTTAACATAAGTTTCGTGAAATTACTTTGCCCACAGGTTATACAAAAATAGGTAAACTGTGGACCACAGTTTTACAAGCCCAGGATAAATATTTCACAGTAGATGGGAGAAATCACACCACACTACCTTTATTTTCAGATATATTTTCTTTGATATTGAGAACAATTTATGAACCAGATATTCTCATTATCCCCATTTTAGAGTTGAGAATGTCAAGGCTCAATGATCTCTATAAAGTAGTGGCTTTTTAACCTTGGTTGTAAGTTGGAATCACCTGGGTTTTTTTTTTTTTTATAAGAACACTGTGCTGCACTCAGAGTAGTTCTAACTTAATTGGTTTAGAACCACAGCTCTCAACACTGGTGGTTTTGTTTACATTCTCCTAGGGAGCTATTTGGCAATGTCAAGAGATATTTTTGGTTGCACTGATGTAACATTGGCGCATAGAGGGTAGACTCTAGCTATGCTTTTAAATAGCCAGAAAGCACAGCATAGCCCTGTCACAACAAGGACTTATTGAGCCTCAAAGGTTAGTAGTGCCAGAGTTCAGACTCACGATGTATCAGAGGGGCTGGAAAACACCAAGACAAGTGCCTTCCAGACACAGAAGGACTGATGCACATATGAACTAAAAGACAAGTCCAAGTCACACGGAGTCCCAGTGCTAAGAAGGGAAGTGGACACAATTCTCCATCCTTAACCCAGAAGTGATACCCAATTGACAACCCCCCAAAAAGACAAAATTAGTCTTCTCCGATGGAGTTTCACTGAGTATACAAACCATACTTAGGGCAGGTCTCATGCTCAGCAGTGGATGACCAATATGAACTAACTTGATGGTATTTTTGAAGCTTTTGTTTCATAATGCTTTGGCCATTTAAAAAAATATTACTGGTCTTTGCTTATATATTATGGTTTCCAGTTTTGTGTTTTTATGGTGTGTGTGTGTGTGTGTGTGTGTGTGTGTGTGTGTGTGTGTTTGTTCCTTGTGCTTTCTCTCTTTTTCCTGTTCGTTTTGTTTGAGTCTGATTTCTTTGTTTACCTATTTGTTTTCTAGCGGTGGGACACGGTGTTGGATGAGTGCAGAGGTGCGGAGCACTTGGGAGGAGATGGTGGAGGAGAGGCCATGATGAGAATATATTGTATAAAAGAAGTTATTTTAAAAAACAGGAAGGGGGACAGCATTTGAACTGTAAATAAATAAAGTAACCAATAAAAAATGCAGATGGTAGGTGGAACCCAGGCACTGATAGGAGAGTTTCTCCCAGTGAATTGGTAGTTTTCTTCATGAGTGAGCAAGGCCTGGTATGTGAGAACTAGCAGGAGCTTTCTGAGAGAATTGCACGGAGAACATTTATTAGGGATTTAGGGACAGAAGCATGTGTTAGTGCCAGCCAGAGAGGAAGAGAACCACACACCAAGATAAGGAAGAAGAGGCTTATATGCTAATATAGATTGAACCATTGCCAATCAAAATGCAGCAGGGCTTCCTTAAAAACAAAATCACATGTAAAAATACCAGTACTGTGTAAAAAAATATGTTAAGACTCAGACTGAAACCCGGGGTGGTGGTGCATTCCTGTCTTCCCAGCAATTGAGGGATTCTGTCATCAGGATTTTCAGTGTGAGCTTTGACTAGGATATGTAGTGAAGCAGCCATAGAGGGGGTTGGGGGTGAGAAAAGAAAGGAAAAGAGAGGAGAAGAAAGACGATGAAGAGAGGGAGGGGGGAAGGAAGTAGGGGGAAGAAGGAAGGAATCTGAACATCAGTGGCTGGCACCAAAGTGTCGGATGATTTATCTTAATGACTTTGTTTGTTCTATGGGGTTTGGAATGCATGCCAAGATTATTTGGCAGGATACTGGAGACCACAGTCAAGATGACTATAGTCATCTCAGTGATAACTTGAATAGTTCATATCAGCAGACAACTGAAATTCCAAGAAAAGACAACTGCACCTCTTCACTGGCATCTTTTTTTCCTTGTCTACTCTGCAAAGTCATATTGAGGACACCAAAGGTTTTGATAATGTTGTCCTCGGTAGGTGGGAGGTCTGAGTGAAGAAGCAGCCTGTGCATTTATGTGAGTGGTTCCTGCTCCCAAATACTTGGAAACCGGTTTCAAGGAAGGATGGCTGAAAGCTCTGAGAAAAGGTGCCATGTCTGCTGCTCTCCAAAGAAAATGCATGTGTGAAGACGCCAGAGGTAGAAATATGGAGAAAGAGTCAGTTTTTTAGTTCAGGCTAATGAGATGGGGTTAGGCCAGAGAGCACAAGTGGAGGTTAAATAGAGCAAGCAGAAAGCACTCCAGAGAGACGCTGGGAAGATTCATAATGCAAGGATTCCAAATAGTGTAATGCCAAGTAAAGGAAAACACTATCTGGCAATGTTTCTAAAGGTTCTTTCACTAACTACTACTTTGAAAGCCTACCTACTGTACTTGTAAAAATACAGATGTTTGGGTCTGGCTGAGGTGTGTGTGTGTGTGTGCGCGCGCGCGCACGTGCGCGCACACTTGTATGTGGAGGCCATTGGAAGTCTTTCTTAACTCCTTTGCACATTATTAGTCATTCCTATTTAAAACTTTTATTTATGTTTGTGTGTTTAGGTGAGTGTATGCTATGTGTGTTTGAGTACACAGAGAGGCTAATAGAAGGCTTCAGATCCTCTGAAGCTCGAGTTACAGTCAGTGGCCCAACATGGGTACTGGGAACTGGGTACACTGGAAAAGCAGCAAGTGCTCTTGACCCGCTAAGCCATCTCTAACTCTTCATTATTTGACAATTTCATGCACGTATACACTAATTTTGGAACCCTGCCCCATTGCAGATTCATATCCATCCCCCTTTCCGGTTGAAATACCGTTTTGGTTTTTTTTTTTCCTAAAAAGCCCTCTCCTAATTTAATGTTATTTACTTTCACTGAATTTAATTATGATTGCCTGCATGAGCATGAGCGGTTTGCATGTACATGTGCATATGCGATCCTCACTGGTATAGCCACTGATTTGTCCACATTACATTTTGAGACAAACTCTCGGTGAATGTGAAAGATGCTGATTTGGCTAAATTGGCTGTTCAGAAAGCCCAAGGGATCTTCCAGTCTCTGTCTTTCCAGTGCTGGGATTGCAAGCTATCAGAACATCAGTGGTCAACCCAACACACATGGAACCTGGAGAGAGAGAACATCAATCGAAGAATCATCTCTATCCAATTGACTCATGATCATATCTGTTGGGCATTTTCTTTATTGCTAATCGATGTAGGAGGGTCCAGCCCACTGAAGGTGGTTCTGCTCCTGGGAAGGTGATTACTGTCTACAAAAGGTAGCTGAGCAACCCAGGGAAAGAGACACTAGGCAGTATTGCTCCGTGATTTCCTCTTGCCATGAGTTCCTGCCTTGACTTCCTGCAATGATTGACTATTAACTTGCAAGCCAAAAGGATCCCTTCTTCCTTGAAGTTGCTTTTGGTTGTGATGTTGATCACGGCAACAGAAGAGCAAAGGAGGACACAGGCAAACTTTGTCTTACCTGGCATTTAATGTGACTGCTAGGGATCCAAGCACAGGCCTTAGCACATCTAAAACAAGCACTTTACCAGCTGAGCCAAAATCCCATTTGCTGCTGAGAATTTTTTTAAGTAGCTTATTCTACTTATCTATCTATCTATCTATCTATCTATCTATCTATCTATCTATCTATCTATTTATTGGATATTTTATTTATTTACATTTCAAATGTTTTCTCTTTTCCAGGTTTCCCCTCTGCAAACCCCCTATCCCATCCTCTCCTTACCCTGCTTCTATGAGGGTGCTTCCCCACCCACCTACCCACTCCAGCCTCACAGTGTGTCAGCACTCCTGGGAAACCAGTTTTCTCTGGGAGGAATTTGTTTATGGAGAGCTGTGGCACAGGGCCAGCCCTTCAGATGGAAACCGGAAGGATCCTGCCCAGGCTGCTCCTCGGTTCCTGTGTCCTGAGGGCTCTGGGCAGGTCCCTCAGAGCAGAAATGGTGGTCCTACCTGGTGTTTCACTACTCCTGGGAGACCAGCTGTCTTCCAGTGGGACCTGAGTATGGAGAGTTGTGGCACAGGGTCAGCTCTATGGCACAGATGGAAACCAGAAGTATCATGTCCCTGGCTGTTGGTTCCTGTGTCCTGATGGCTCTGGGCGGGTCCCTCTTGGGCTAGGAATTTGAACAGAAGTGGTGGTCTCACCTGTGCTCTCAGGTGTGTCAGCACTCTGGGGAGACCAGCTCACTCCCGGTGGGATCCAGGTATGGAGAGCTTTGGCACAGGGTCAGCTCCGTGTGCAGATGGAAACCTGCTGAGAATTTTTGATTAAGCACATGGTAAGACCTCAGGATATGTATGTTTAACAGGTTTTGCAAATGTTTCTGATCTATACTGAAGTTTGAGAAACACTGGTATAGGCAGACCACTGGCTATGCCTGGAAGGTGATCAAGTTGTCAGTGTAATATGAAATACAGGCATTCCTTGCTTTAAGAAAGAACGTCTTCCCCAGAAGTGTTAGTTAATAGAGGATTTTCAATTTTTTTCTTTTGTTATAATTACACCAGTGGGAATTATCACTTACTAGAAGCCAAAGTTTAAAGCTTGTTCAGAGAGAATGTTCACACTCTACTAATCTCTTAAAATTGTTTTGGTGGTCTAGTCTCTTATAATCAGTAGTAGCTAGCTCTTTCATCTAAGCTAACCAAACTACAGGCATTCAGAATTTATTGTTGTACCTACTTCTGCAGTTCTTTAGCATGTTTGACTTTCTCCAAAATGCTTTATGTCAAATTTAAGTTTAGAAAACAGAGTGAATTAGGTTTAATTAATTTTGACAACCATGATAACATGCTTGTTATGATTATATAAATGAGATTTTTTTTTTTGTGGCTTCCATATCGGTTGTATCTCATGATTAAAACAAAGATTTCACATTGGGGCAGGAATATGCTGATTAGATGAGTAACATTAAGTACAAAATTATATTGTGCTGGGTGCATTTGCATTTTATACAAAGAACAGACTCAGAGTGTAATTATTCAAGTCTCTGATTGCTTTGTCATTCACGGTTTTGATAAATGGTTTAAACATTTAATGAATTGATAATTTGCTATTGAGTCAATGAATTGCGACATTGTAAACTTTACTTCTGAAAATCTGAAGATTAGTTGGATTCTCATTCTTTGCATTATTTAACAGTGTATGTATAATTGTTCTATTTTTTAAAACTGCCCTTAATCACTTCCAGTTGAATCGATAAGGCGTTTGCCTGCTCTCTGGAAGATTTTCATTTTGACAGGATGATAGTAGTACCTGGCATAATGAAATTACCACACTTCCAGAAGAGGAGAATGAGGCCTTTGTAGTGTAGAGATAGAGAGTCTCTATTTAGAAATTCCAGACAGAGGGCAAATGAAATGCCTTCCCAGCTGGTTGCCAAATTATCCATTCATGAAGACCCATGTCAATCCACAATGTTTTCAGTGTAAGGGAATCTAGGAGAATATAGAATTGAATTTTAAGATTGTTAGAGCTGGGAGGAACTTAGAAGTTCTCAAATTCAAATGTCTCAAGGCACCAGGTAATTATCATAAGTGAGTGACAAGCAAGAGATTGCAATTAAAGAAGGATTCTTCCCATGTCGCTTGGTGGGAAATCATGATCTTGGTGGTCACAAGAATTCTGATTTTGAAAGTGATGTCTCGGAAGAATGTTGTTCATGTGTACCTGGCAGTTGACTCTCGTGACCAGTCTTGAAAGTGAGCACTGGCAGGCCATTTCCTTAGAAAGTTTCAAGAGAAAAAGGAATTTGCACGTTAGTAGTAAGATAGAAAGAGGTTGACACAGAAATGGGGCCAACTTCTGCAAATCACAGTTTGATGAAAGCTTGTCTTCTACAATAGAGGTCCTCAGAGTGGTTAGAGTCAAGACATCTGACTGTCTGAATCCCCAATGATAGGCAGAGTTTTATTTAAACAGCCATCAAAATCCAGCTGAAATGGGCACCATATTTCCAGGAATCTGTGTGTGTAGTGTTAATTGGGGATAATTGTTCTTAGCTTCTAGAGCCGTCCTAAAAATTACACAAGGCAAGACATTTGGGGATTACAAGAGTAAGAATCACACATAGGAAGGAGGTTGAAGTTCGAGGCCATCCTAGGCTATGTAGTCATTTCAGGTCCACCTCTATTACAGAGTAAGACCCTGTCTCAAAGAAAACAAACAGCAACCAAATAACAGGGAGAACATGCGCAAGTGTCCATGTTAGTACCTTACACAGAGAAAGCACTTAGTGCTCTCTCTCTGAGTACTTTCTTAATTGCTCTTTCCCCTGCCTGTGTATATATAGTAGTATTGGCCTCGACCAAGGTCAGGCTGCCAGTGTCTGCAGCTCAAGCTTTGCTCTCTTTCCTATTAGCTAGCTATTACCTGAAGTGCCTCTGTCCATCCCCGTATTTCCCCACACTCAGATCTTCAGGGGAATTGATGAAAGATTCTATATCTGACTCCTGCTGCCTTTCCTGTTAGTATGCATGATTGGAAGCCATTGTACTAGGTAGTTAAGGTAGAAGTTGATTTAATGAGGGAATTTTATAATGGAAATTAGGGCATCCTTTTGCCACCAGTCTCCTTGTCCTCTGGGTCTTACATTCACTTTGGCCCCTCTCCTGTGATGTTCTCTGAACCCTGGAGGGGTTGATACAGCTGACAATTAGGTCCCAGCACTTCACTGTCGCTTGTCCTTGGGACTTCTCCCAGCTCTGAGTCTACATCAGTTGCTATCTGTCAGAAGCTTCTTTGATGCAGGCTGGCCATGACATTAATCTCTGGATAAAACAGGAATGTTTAGAAGGCAGTGTAACCCTCAAATAATTTTTTTAAAATTTTTGGTTTGTTCCTTGGTGAGGACAAGTAGTCTGTGTATGATGGCAGCCTTGGCTTAGGTCCACCCTGTCCCTTATTAGCTCTTGGGCCACATTTCCATAAGCAATTGTCAGAGGCAGTTAGATTGAAGTAGATGAAATAAGAAAGTTCTTAGAAAAATTACTTCGTGTTTCTCTGGAGCATCAATACAAATGCTTTCTCTGCCTCTTGTTTTCAGCCTTCACTGGCCACTGAATGTCACTGTGGTTCCAAGGAAATGCAATAAAGGTAAGACTCCTTTGGTCTTTGCAGTGACTCTGGAGCCTGGGGTAAAAAACAAAACAAAACAAAACAAAACAAAACAAAACAAAACGAAACAAAACTGAACAGGTCAAGTTTGGCTCCAATATTCTCTAGATGCTTGTAGAATGGCTATGATGTACCTATATATGTTTTATATTTTATAATACATTTGGGTGGTAAATCAACAATTGGAACAAAAGGTTTGAGCCAAAATTTCCAAGTCTTCAAGTCCTATATGGTAAAAACCAAAAAGGCCCAGGTTGTGATTCTGGTTGTGCCTAACCCTGGTTATATTCCTTCAGTGGGCAGATAAAGGAGCTGAGCTAAAGAGAGAGAGCACACTCAGAGGCAGGACGGAGTTACCTACTAGCAGCCTCAGCATCTGCTGGGGCTACCAGCAAAGGAAAACCACCAACTGGTGTTGCGCCCTTTGGAGGCAGAGCCTTCATAGGATTTGTTTCTACACCACAGAGGTCCTGTACATTGTCTGGCATATAGAAGGAGTTCATAAAATGCTTGAATGACTTTAGTGTACAGGTTCCCTCCTTGATAGTATGGCCCTGTGCTTACTTCCATCCTAACACTTATACCAGTGAGATTTGATGATCCATTTACATTTTGGTTGGATAATGGAGGCTAGGTTATCTTTTGATAGAGTTCTTCATGCAAAAGGGTTTTCTTTTTTTTTAATTTTTATTTTTTGATACTTTATTTACATTTCAAAAGTTTCCCCCTTTCCAGGTCTCCACTTTGGAAACCCCTATCCACCCCTCCCCATGCCTCTATGAGCGTATTCACCCACCCACCCACTCACTCACTCACTCACTCACTCACTCCCATCTTCCTACCTTAGCATTCCCCTATACTGGGGCCTCTAACACCCTCAGGCCCAAGGGCCTCTCCTCCCCCTGATGGCCAACAAGGCCCTCCTCTGCCATATATCTGGTCTGAAACATGGGTCCCTCCATGTGTATTCTTTGGTTAGTGGTCCCATCTCCAGGAGCACCTGGGGGGGTGTCAGACCAGTTGACACTGTTGCTCCCTCCATGGGGCTGCAGACTCCCTCAGTTCTTTCAGTCCCTTCTCCAGCTCCTCCATCTGGGACCCCACACTCAGTCCAAAGGTTACTGTGAAGTGAAACTTGGGTATTTCGAACTTTTGGGCTAATATCTGCTTATCAGTGAGTACATACCATGTTCATTCTTTTGTGACTGAGTTACCTCACTCAGGATGATATTTTCAAGTTCCATCCATTTGCCTGCAAATTTCATGAAGTTAATGTTTTTAATAGCTGAGTAGTATTCCATTGTGTAAATGTACCACATTTTCTGTATCCATTCCTCTGCTGAGGGACATCTGGGTTGTTTCCAGCTTCTGACTATTATAAATATGGCTGTTATGAACATAGTGGAGCATGTGTCTTTATTACATGTTGGAGCATCTTCTGGGTATATGCCCAGGAGTGGTATAGCTGGATCCTCAGGTAGTATTATGTCCAATTTTCTGAGGGTCTGCCACACTGATTTCCAGAGTGGTTGTACCAACTTGCAATCCCACCAGCAATGGAGGAGTG
>JAPYYD010005923.1:0-11620 GCA_028551405.1 Uromys caudimaculatus
GGACCTGGGCTTTTTTTGGTTGGAAGACTTTTAATGACTGCCTCTATTTCTTTAGGCATTATGGGACTGTTTAGATGGTTTAACTGATCTTGGCTTAGCTTTGGTATTTGATATCTGTCTAGGAAATTGTCCATTTCATCCTGCCTTTGTCTTTTTATTGGAGAATTGAGTCCATGATATTGAAAAATATTTTGGACCCATGATTGCTACTTCCTGTTATTTTTGATGTTAGAGGTGTAATTATGTTTATGTGGTTCTCTTCTTTTGGATTTGGTGTGAGAAGATCAAATTCTTGCTTTTTCTTGGGTGTAGTTTCCCTCTTTGTGTTGGGGTTTCCTTATATTGTCCTCTGTAGGACTGGATTAGTGGAAAGATATTGTTTAAATTTTGTTGTCATGGAATATCTTGATTTCTCCATCTGTGGCAATTGAGAGTTTTGCTGGGTATAGTAGCCTGAGCTGGAACTTTTTGCTCTCTTAGGATCTGTAGGGCATCTGCCTAAGATCTGGCTTTTAGAGACTCTGTTGAGAAGTTTGGTGTAATTTTGAAAGGTCTGCCTTCATATGCTACTTGACCTTTTTTCCCTTACAGCTTTTAATATTTTTTCTTTGCTTTATGCATTTGCTGTTTAGATTAATATGTGATGGGAGGAATTTCTTTTCTGGTCCAATCTGTTTGTGTTCTGTAGGCTTCTTGTATGTTTATGGGCATCTCTTTCTTTAGGTTAGGGAAGTTTTCTTCTATAATTTTGCAGAAGAAGTATCCTGACCCTTTGAGTTGGGAATCTTTACTATCTTCTATACCTATTATTCTTAGGTTTGTTCTTTTCACTGTTTCCTGGATTTATTGGATGTTTTCAGTTAGGAGCATTTTGCTTTTTATATTTTATTTAACTGTTTTGTCAATGTCTTCTATGGTATATTCTAGGACTGAGATCCTCTCTTCAATCTTTTGTATTCGGTTGGTAGTGCTTGCATCTGTAACTCCTGCTCTTTTTCCTATGTTACATCTCCAGGGTTGTCTCCTTTTGTGTTTTCTTTAATGTATCTATTTCCATTTTTAGATCCTAGACAGTTGTTTTCAATTCCTTCACATCTTTGATTGTGTTTTAATGTATTTCTTTAAGAGAACAACAATGGCTTATGCTCTAAGATCAAGAATCGACAAATGGGACCTCATGAAATTGAAAAGCTTCTGTAAGGCAAAGGATACTGTCAATAGGACAAAACGGCAACCAACAGATTGGGAAAAGATCTTAACCAATCCTATGTCCGATAGAGGGCTAATATCCATTATATATAAAGAACTCAAGACGTTAGACTCCAGAAAACCAAATAACCCTATCAAAAAATGAGGAACAGAGCTAAACAGAGAATTCTCAACTGAGGAAACTTGCAGGGCTGAGAAGCACCTAAAGAAATGTTCAACATCCTTAGTCATCAGGGAAATGCAAATCAAAACAAGTCTGAGATTCCACCTCACACCAGTCAGAATGGCTAAGATCAAAAACTCAGGTGACAGCAGATGCTGGCGAGGATGTGTAGAAAGAGGAACACTCCTCCATTGTTGGTGAGATTGCAAGGTGGTACAACCACTCTGGAAATCAGTTTGGCAGACCCTCAGAAAAATGGACATAATACTACCTGAGGACCCAGCTATACCACTCCTGGGCATATACCCAGAAAATGCTTCAACATGTAATAAGGACACATGCTCCACTATATTCATAGCAGCCATATTTATAGTAGCCAGAACCTGGAAACAATCCAGATGTCCCTCAATAGAGGAATGGATACAGAAAATGTGGACATTCACACAATGGAATACTACTCAGCTATTAAAAACAACGACTTCATGAAATTCACAAGCAAATGGATGGAACTTGAAAATTTCATCCTGAGTGAGGTAACTCAGTCACAAAAGAACAAACACTGTATGTAGTCACTGGTAAGTGGATATTAGCACAAAAGTTTGGAATACCCAAGATTCAATTCACAGCAACTGTTGGACTTAGTGTGGGCTCCCAGGTGGAGGAGTTGGAGAAGGGACTGAAGGAGCTGAGGGAGTTTGCAGCCCAGGGAGGGAACAACAGTGTCAACTGGTCAGACCCCTGGAGCTCCCAGAAACTGGACCACCAACCAAAGAATACACATGGAGGGACCCATGGTGCTGACCACATATGTGGCAGAGGAGGGCCTTGTTGGCCATCAGGGGAGGAAAGGCCCTTAGGCCTGAGGGTGTTAGATGCCCCAGTATAGGGGAATGCCAGGGAGGGAAGATGGGAGTCGGTGGGTTGGTGGCAGAGCACCCTCATGGAGGCAGGGGGAGGGGGATGGTATAGGGGGTTTCCAAAGGGGACACCTGGAAAGGGGAAAAGGTTTGAAATGTAAATAAAGTATCAAGAGAAAGAAAGGAAGGAAGGAAGGAAGGAAGGAAGGAAGGAAGGAAGGAAGGAAGGAAGGAAGGAAGGAAACTTCTCCTTGTCCAGGCTGACAAAATTCTATTTAAAATGTTCAATCATTTCTCACATATCCTCTAACAAACAAAAATGTATGACTTCAGTAAAATAAAAATACTATGAAAATATACTAATCACACCCAGATTGTTGATGTAATTTAATTTATGATTCTTGGTTACATTAAATTTTTAACAAGCAATAAAGCTAAAAAATAACTGTTAAAAAAGAGAGAGAGATTTATGTGTTTCCTCTTTAAGAGCTTCTACTTGTTTACATGTATTCTCCTGTATTTCGTTAAGGGAGTTATTTTTGTCCTTCTTAAAGTCCTCTATCATCTTCATAAGATGATATTTTAGATCTGAATCTTGCTTTTTAGGTGTGCTGGAGTATCCAGGGCTTGCTGTGGTGGGAGTCCTGGGTTCTGATGTGGCCAAGTGGCTCTGGTTTCTGTTGCTTATGTTCTTTTGCTTGCTTCTTGACATCTGGATATCTCTGGTGTTATCTGGCCTTGGTGTCTCTGACTGGAGCCTGTCCCTCCTGTGAGCTTGTGATCCTAGGTATGTAACTCCTGTGAGTCAAGCTATTTCTAGGTGTGGGTGGGTTGTGGGGAGGCTGCAGTACAGGCTCCACTTCAGTTGCAGTTGCATACCAGGAGGAACATGTGCCTCAGGTTGGGGTGGGGTTCCTGCAACCCCTGGGACCTGGGGATCCCAGTTAGGTCAGGTGTTGCAGTGGGGTTGGGACCTCACCTGTGATTCTGGATGTGTCAGAACTCCTGGGGGTCAAGCTGCTTCTGGACATGGACAGAGGAGGTGGGGATCCCCATAATATTGTTAATGTAGAACTGAAATTTCAAATGAAGTAGGCCAACACCACACATGCCTGTAATCCATGCATTTATATGACTAAGGCAGGAGGATTACAGTGAGTTTGAGGCTAGGCGGAATTCACAGTGACTACCATGCCAGCCAGAACTGAAGAGCTAAATAGCACAACTTGATTTATTTTTTTAAAATCACATAGGGAATTGGACCTTTGAACCACCATATAAGTCAGGTTCCTCTTGAAAAAGACAAGTAATAGAATGAACACACCATACAAAGAGGATTCGCTAGATTGGCTTACACAATATGTGTAAATAGTCCAGGAATGGCTGGCTGCACACTGTAGAGGCTGAGAACCCAGTTCTCAGTTCACCATACATGCTGCTTTTTCAGTTCTAGTCTGGTGCTGAAATCCTGAATAATTCCTGGAGACCTGGTGGTCTTCAGTCCACTGGAAGGCTGATGATGCTGAGTTTTTATATCTACCCTATTGTTTCACAACAGAGTTTATGCACTTATCAACAATAAGTGAAGGAAGTCAGACCAAAGAACTATTTTTCCTTCATTCTTCTTTATATATTGGATCCAGTCAGAAGATACTACAGGCTCTTGGGAAGGATCTTGCTCTCATACTTAAACCAGAAAATACCCCACAATGTTTCACAGAGGTACATTTCTTAATTGATTCCTGATCCAATCAAGGTGACAACAAAAATTAACCACTACAAGTCAACCTTCTGCTAACACAACACCCAATGCAATACCATGTCATAATTAGCTTCCAAAGGAACACAATAACATCATAAGTAGACCTAACATAACATAAATATTGCATTGTGCTGACTAGTTTTATGTCAATTTAACACAAGCTAGATTCATTGTGGAAGAGGGAAGCTCAACTGAAAAAAAAAATGTCCCCACCAGACTGACCTATTAGAAAGTCTATGGGACATTTTCTTGATTGATGATTGATATAGGAGGGACCTAGCTCACAGTGGGACTTTATACCCCTAGACTGATGGCCCCATGGAGTATAAAAAGCAGACTGAGCAGGCCAGTAAGCAACACTCCTCTATGGCTTCTGCTTTAGTTCCTACCTCCAGTTCCTGCCCTGACTTTCCTCTGTAATGAATTGTTACCTGAAGGTGTAAGACAAACTAACCCTGTCCTTCACAAGTTGCTGCTGGCCATGACATTTTATCTAAGACAATAGAAACTAAAACTAAGACAGGAATCAGCACCAGAAATAGAGTAATGTTTGTGACAGACCTGACAATGTATTTTGGGGAGGATTGTGGAAGGATTGGAACTTTGTAATTTTAATTTTATCAAAACCTATTTATTAATGATGTTTATTACCTCCCTTTTAACTTTAACCTCCATTTTAGCTCACCACCCAACAGAGGTAGTGGGGAAGAAAGGATATGGGGGAAATGGATCTCTTCATATAGGGTTCTTTGAAGCAACTTCCATGTGTGTTGTCTGGAAATCTGCAGTTTGGTTCACAGGTCAGCAGCGGCAGCTCAGTCCACTCACAAAGACTTCACAGATACACCAGCAGTCCAGATCAGTAGAATCAGGTTAGAAACAGCAGTGACATGACCTAGCAGGGACAGCCAGGCCTCAGCCTTGGCTCGAGTCAGCAGGAGGGACCCGGAGGAGAACCAGGAGAAGGTTTTTGTGGCTCTCTTGGGGAAACACAGCTCAGCAAAAACATGAGACCTACAAGCATTGCACAGCTAGCTCTATAAGCACACCTAGCTCAGCCTCCATCACTGTCTATTGAGTTCTATTTATACCCTCCAAACATCACATGTCGTCCACAGTCTCGCCTCAGCATGTGCATCTCTCTCAGCTGACATCACTCTGCCAAACAGCCCTAGTCCGAGGAAGCCACAAGAAACTGCAGCACACCACCAGAAGATTTTTGGTGTGTTTCTCTCTATGGAGCCCCAACAAATGCAGCTCAATTACACAATTTAAGGGGGACCAATAATTGCTAGTTGTTAGCAAAGAATCCTTCATCACATGTCCTTTCTCTTGCTTGCTTTAGCAGAACATCCTTTCACTTTTGTCTGCTTCAGTGAAACGTTCCTTCATGTTTGCTTTAGCAAAACATCATCCAACCAACTTTCCAAGAACCCTTAAGTTTCCACTTCAGAACTTCGAGCTGGAAAAGCCACTGAGTAAGTACTCAGAGCTTGGTATTCTATGAGAACATAGATGGTATTGTTGAGAGCCGTGCAGAACAAGGGAGCCTGGCTTGCGATGTTTCACAGAGAAGTTTTGAGAGTTCCTTAAAGACTTCATCAGGGTAGTTGATATTTTAAATTAAGAGCTACTAAAATGAATCCTCTCCTTTACTGAGACAACTGATACTTGTCATCTGGGGCAGCTGTGATTAAGAAGAGACCAGAATCAGATAGAGGCTCTGGGAAGTGTTTTCTCAGAGTTAGCACACAGACATGCTGTTCCAGAAGTGGCTAAAGTTGCACCTCATGCTGCCAGTAAAATATGGTAGCATAAGAATCACTAGATGACCCTGGGGATACTTCCTGAAGGTACAAAAGGGTCATGGAGAGCAGCTGAGGTCTGGCATAACATAGAAGAGTAGTGTTCCTAAAGAGAGGCTCAGGTGAACATGCTCAGTTGTAGTAGAGACCACAATGTTTTGGAGATGCCACTACCATGGGGCAATTGTCAAGGACAGCGACAAGTGTTGAGTTTGCCTGCACCTATGAGGGAGCTGCATGTGATATGGATGGCACAGCTGGAGGAATGGAGCCTCTGGAAGCCATAGGATTGTGTTGGGGTCCCACACATCAAGCACCGAACCTTTTATGCTATTGGGCTTTAATTTCTCTTTAATTTGATGTGACTAGGTCCTGGTTCTTCCCTCTTAGAGTAATTTCACTAACATTTTATTTTACAGGAGCCCTCAGTTAAGAGACTTTAGATATTTTAGAGAAACTTTGAACTTTGAAAGTGGGTTAAGACAAAGATGTCTTAAGACTGAACTTTCAAAGTGTTTCAATTTTAAAGACCATGAGACTTTTGAAATTAGCAATGTGAATTGCATTGAAGACATAGATTGCTTTCAGCAAGATGGCCATTTTTATCATATTAATCCTGCCAATCCATGATCGTGGGAGTTCTTTCCATCTTTTGAGATCTTCTTCGATTTCTTTCTTCAGAGACTTGAAGTTCTTGTCATACAGATCTTTCATTTGCTTGCTTAGAGTCACACCAAGGTACTTTATATCATTTGTGAATATTGTGAGGGTGTCGTTTCCCTAATTTCTTTCTCAGCCTGTTTATCCTTTGAGTAGAAGAAGGCTACTGATTTGTTTGAGTTTATTTTATATTGAGCCACTTTGCTGAAGTTGTTTATCAGCTTTAGGAGTTCTCTGGTGGAATTTTTGGGGTCACTTAATTATACTATCATATCATCTGCAAATAGTGATATTTTGACTTCTTCCTTTGCAATTCGTATCCCTTTGACCTCCTTTTGTTGTCTAATTGTCTCTGAATTTAGTAGGATTGCTTCAAGTTTCCCTCTAGTTAGTTTGATGTTGTCTGCTGGTTTTCTGTATATTGCTTTTACTATGTTTAGGTATGGGCCTTGAATTACTGATGTTTTGAAGACTTTTATCATGAAGGGATGTTGGATTTTGTCAAATGGTTTCTCTGCATCTAATGAAATGATACTGTGGTTTTTTTCTTCTTTGAGTGTGTTTATATAATGGATTGCACTGATAGATTTCCATATATTGAACCATCCCTGCATCCCTGGGATCAAACCTACTTGATTACGATGGATGATCGTTTTGATGTGTTTTTGGATTCAGTTTTTGAGAATTTTATTGAGTATTTTTGCATCGATATTCATAAGGGAAATTGGTCTGAAGTTCTCTTTCTTTGTTGGGTCTTTGTGTGGTTTAGGAATAAGTGTGATTGTGGCTTCATAGAACAAATTGAGAAGTGTTCCTTCTGTTTCTAGTTTGTGGAATAGTTTGAAGAGTGTTGGTATTAGGTCTTCTTTGAAGGTCTGATAGAATTCTGCACTAAACCTATCTGGTCCTGGGCTTTTTGTGGTTGGGACACTATTAATGACTGCTTCTATCTCTTTAGGGGTTATGGGACTGTTTAGATGATTTATATGATCCTGATTTAACTTTGGTACCCAGTATCTGTCTAGAAAATTGTCCATTTCATCCAGATTTTCCAGTTTTGTTGAGTATATGCTTTTGTAGTAGGATCTGATGATTTCTTGGATTTCCTCGGTTTCTGTTGTTATCTCTCCCTTTTCATTCTGATTTTGTTAGTTTGATTACTGTCTCTGTGCTCTGGTTAGTCTAGCTAAGGGTTTATCAACTCAATTCTTCATACAATTAGAAAGAGCAATTTGCAAATTCATCTGGAAAAACAAAAAAACCCAGAATATCAAAAAACAATTCTCAATAATAAAAGGCCTTCTAAGGGAATCACCATCCCTGACCTCAAGCTGTATTATAGAGTAATAGTGATTAAAACCTGCATGGTATTGGTACAGCAACAGGCAGGTAGATCAATGGAACAGAACTGAAGACTGGGAAATGAACCAACACACATATGATCACTTGATCTTTGACAAAGGAGCTAAAACCATCCAGTGGAAAAAAAGACAGCATTTTCAACAAATGGTGCTGGTTCGACTGGTAATCAGAATGTAGAAGAATGTAAATCGATCCTTTCTTATCTCATTGTACAAAGCTCAAGTCCAAGTGGATCAACTGCCTCCACATAAAACCAGATACACTGAAACTAATAGAAGAGAAAGTGGGGAAGAGCCTTGATCACATGGGCACAGGGGAAATTTTCCTGAACAGAACAACCATAGCTTATACTCTAAGATCAAGAATTAACAAATGGGACCTCAAAAATTGCAAATCTTCTGTAAGGCAAAGGACACTGTCAATAGGACAAAATAGCAACCAACAGATTGGGAAAAAGATCTTTACCAACCCTACATTCAATAGAGGGCTAATATCCAATATCAAATCAAAATGGCCCAGAGATACCACCTCATACTAATCAGAATGCCTAAGATCAAAAACTCAGGTGACAGCAGCAGCTAGCAAGGATGTGGAGAAAGAGGAACACTCCTCCATTGCTGGTGGGATTGCAAGCAGGTGAAACCACTCTGGAAATCAGTCTGGCAGTTCCTCAGAAAACTGGACATAGTACTAACTGAGAACCCAGCTATACCACTCCTGGGCATATACCCAGAAGATGCTCCAACATCTAATAAGGACACATGCTCTGCTGTGTTCATAGCAGCCATATTTATAACAGCCAGAAGCTGGAAACAATCCAGATATACCTCAACAGAAAAATGGATACAGAAAATTTGGTACATTTTCACAATGGAATACTACTCAGCTATTAAAAACAATATCTTCATGAAATTCCCAGGCAAATGTATGGATCTAGAAAATATCATCCTGAGTGAGGTAACTCAGTCACAAAAGAACACAATGGCATGTACTCACTGATTAGTGGATATTAGGCAAAGAGTGTGGAATACCTACAATACAACTCATGGACCACATAAAGCTCAATAGGAAGGAAGACCAATGAGTGGATGCTTCAGTCCTACTTAGAAGGGGGAACAATATAATCAAAGGAAGTAGAGGGTAGGAGGGCTTGAGAGGAAGAGAAGAGGGGAGGGGAAAAAGAGGGGAAGAATCAGGTATGGGAGGAGATGGAGGAGATGTGCAGAGGGTCAGGAAATTTAACAGAGTTGTGTAGCAATAAAGGATGGGGAACTGGGGGCAGCAACCAGAAAGTCCCAGATTCCAGGAAATCAAGAGGCTCCCAGGACCCCACAGGGATGACATTACTTGAAATACCCAACAAAGGGGAGGGAGAACTTGTGGAGTCCATATCCAGTAGTTAGGCATGTCCCCCATCCCAGTTGAGGGATGGGGTAACCCACCCATCTCTAAAATTTAACCCAGAATTGCTCTTGTCTAAAAGAAATACAGGGACAAAGAGTGGAGCAGAGACTGAAGGAAAGGCCATCCAGAGACTGCCCCACCTGGGGATCCATCCTACATTCAGACACCAAACCCAGACACTATTACAGATGCCAAAAAGTACTTACTGAGAGGAGCCTGATACAGCTGTCTCCTGAGAGGCTCCGCCAGATCCTGACCAATACCGATGGGGATGTACACAGCCAAACATTGGAGTGAGCATGGGGACTCCAATGGGGAACTTAGGGGAAGCACTGTAGGAGCTGAAGGAGTTTGCAACCCCATTGGAAGAACAACAATATCAACCAACCAGACTCTCCCAAGCTCCCAGGGACTAAACTACCAAACAAAGAGAACACAGGGGATACCCATGGCTCCAGCTGGATATGTAGCAGAGGATGGCCTTATCTGGCATCACTGGGTAGAGAGCCTTGATGCCCCAGGATAGGGGAAAGCTAGGCCACTGAGGCAGGAGTAGGTGTGCGGGTGGGGGAGCACCCTCATAGAGCCAGGCAGAGGGAGGAGGGGATAGGGGGCTTGTGGAGGGGAACCTGGGAAGGGGGATAACATTTGAAATGTAAATAATAAAATAACCAATAAAAAGAGACCCTCACTCTAGCTAACTGGAAGTAAGTATTCTGCTGGCAGTCTTCAGAGGAAGATGTAGACTCTCAGCTCCTCCAGCCCCACATCTGCCTGCCTCGATGCTGCCGTGCTCCCATCTTGATGATAATCGACTGAACCTCTGAAGCTTTAAGCCAGATCCAATTAAATGTTGTCCCATTGAGAAAAAAAATGACATAATCAACTTATATAGTAAAGGTCTCTTTAAAAAAAAGTCTTAATCTACTTCCATTTTGACATTATGGTAAAGTTGGATTTACCTCTGTGGTCCCAATGTTTGTTTCAATTTGTCCTTTCTATAATATAAGGGTGCCCTGCTTAGTTTTTTGTTGATGTGATAGACACCAAGGTCAAAATCAACTTGGGGAGGAAAAGAGTTTATTTGGCTTCCAGGATACAGTTAATTTAAGGAAGCCAGAGAAGGAACCCAAGGCAGGAGCTTGAAGTAGACATGGCAGAGGGCAGTGGTTTGCTGGCTTACTTCCATAGTCAGAGTCAACAGCAATTCCAGAGCCTAGGTCCAGCTGTCCTAGGAAGAGGACAGCACTAGCCATTTATGCTAGGCCATCCCATGTCAGGTAACAATCAAGAAAATGCCCCTCACACATGCCCACAGGCCATGTGATGGAGGCCATTCTCCAACTGAGGGTCAACTTGACAGCAAAAT
Organism: Uromys caudimaculatus; assembly: GCA_028551405.1. Classification (NCBI taxonomy): domain Eukaryota; kingdom Metazoa; phylum Chordata; class Mammalia; order Rodentia; family Muridae; genus Uromys; species Uromys caudimaculatus. Next base: position 10,592 of record JAPYYD010005923.1, read on the forward strand.
GAACAAGGACAAAGGTAGTTTCCGGCCTTGCTCATGACACATTCAGCTTGTCTCATGACACATGATTGGTCAATAGATTCATTTGTCTTAGTGCTAAGATGGACGTCTCACCTCGTCCATAAATTCATCTCTAGAAGCATTACTAGGACAGTGAGATTTCTTTCACCACTGAGGTAATTTCTCCTGATTTATTTGCATTTCACCAGCATGGCAACCAACATAAAACTCTAGTCTGTTTAACAATCCATAATTCCTCTGGCCTGTTTGTTGTTGGTCCTTCAGTTTTAGGAGTTAAGACTGAATTGAGCCTGGTAAATGAATGAAAGCAATGGGAAATTTTTATCTCAATGCTTTATGTCTTAGTGAAGATTAGAGTTATAATGATGTTTCTTTGTATGCAAATATTCTTCATGGGGAACAATTGTAGTAAGTGGTATAAAACAACTTATTAATATCAAGAGAGTTATTATTTATGGGTTATTCAAAGTTTAGTAGGATGACCACATAAATCTGTCACTGAATACATTTTAAATTCCTGGTACTCATTAATTTACTTCTGCATTCCCAAATCCGCCCTCATAATCTCTCTGTGTTCCTCCATCACAAGAGGTTACATGAAATCAGACAAAATCACATATCAAATAATTGCACGGATAATTTGAGACACTTTGTTGAAACTGTAACATGTATGTTACATATATAAGGCTTTGGTCTTAATTGCCAACAAAACAGACGCAGATAGATATTTTTATCACAAGATTATTAGTGCCTTCAGATGTAATTACTGGATACATCAGCCATTGTTGTAATAACAAGCAAGCAGGATTTGATGAGATACCATACCTGATGATTTATAACTAAAATGGTGTTAGACTAAGTCAGAGGGCAGATGCTTTGTTCCTCTGAGATCTGTGTAATTGAACCCTGGACAGTGCATCCCTCAGAGCCTGGTGGACCTGCTTGTTTCTCAGGGTGTAGATGACAGGGTTCAGAAGGGGCGTCACTACCGTGTTCACAAGAGCAGCCTCT
>JAPYYD010005924.1:0-11620 GCA_028551405.1 Uromys caudimaculatus
GTGGAGTAGATGAACCTGAGCTTAGAATGCTACAGAGGGCAGAGCTAGAGAAGTGATGCAAGCCTTTGGAGAAGCCCAGAAGATCATGTGTGGATTCCAGACATTGAATCAAGAAGCTATAACGTTGAAGTTGCCTTGGAGACCTCAATATTTTTGAGATGCCAGAGCCCTAGTATATCTGTTGAGGAATGCTGCTAACCGTGAGTGAAACAGCCCAGTAAAAGAAGTTTGTTGCAGTCAACAAAGGTAAAAAAAGGAGTTGATGATCTTAAGACTGCTTTGATATCAGATGTAAAGATATAGAGTTTGGAGTTTTCTGAACTGGTTTCCCATCTTGATTTGGGGATTACAGTTAAGTTGAATGAATCTCAGAAGAGACTTTGAACTTTGGACTTTTAACATTGTTGAGATTGCTACAGACTATGGAGACTTTGGAAGTTGGACTAAATGTACTTTTTATTATAATATGGCTAGATATGGCCCCATAGATTCATGTGTTTAAACAAGCCTATGGGGACTAGAGAGTGGAATGTGATGGTTTGTATATGCATGGCCCATGAAGTGGAACTATTAGGAGGTGTGGCCTTGTTGGAGTAGGTGTGTCATTCTGGCCATGGGCTTAAGACCCTCATCCTAGGTGTCTGGAAGTCAGTCTTCCACTAGCTGCCTTCAGATGAAGCTGTAGACCTCTCAGCTCGGCCTGCACCATGCCTGCCTAGATGTTGCCATGCTCCCACCTTGGTGATAATGGACTGACCCTCTGAACCTGTAAGCCATTCCCAATTAAATGTTGTCCTTTAAAAGAGTTGCCTTGGTCATGGTGTCTGTTCACAGCAGTAAAACCCCAACTAAGACACCAAGTTTTCAAATAATTGAATTTCAGGAATGTATTTTCATTCAAACCACTGCAGCAACCAGGAACAATGATAATTACATGTACTGTTACAGGGACCTTCAGTATACTTCTAACCAACGCTTTGAATGAAATTAATACAGTCTTGGCACAGGGCTTTTTATTTGGCTACCTAAAGCTTTTGGGATGAGTATTATGCCCTGTGCATGGTAAATCTATTTAAATCATTTTATATTAGTGATATCAATATATACAAAATTATCAAATAATAGATTATTTTATGACTGTTTACAACATGTTTAATATTAGTTTTCCCTTCCTCAACCCCTTTCTGAACCCCACTTAGGATAGTTCTTTCCCTTTCAGACTCCAACAGTCCTTTCTAATTTCTCAGTTTCAACAACTACTCCAAATTAACCACACAGGTTACCTTAAGCAATATAATCCTTTCCAACTCCATCCATTTACCTGAAAATTTTACAATTTCCTTTTTATTTATGTGTGAATAAAGAAATGTATTTTTAAACAATAAATAAAATAAAGTTATATTAATTGCAGGAAACTGGATGCAACTGCAGATAATCATATTATTTGAATTAAATGAATATCATCCTTTGTGATTCCAGCTTCTGCCTCTCCTCTCAGGCTGCTTGGATGCCTCCAGAACACAGCCTTGGAGAGGACAGGAAAAAGTCTGGAATGGGTTGGCTCAACAATCTACCTTTTCCTTCTAGGGGATCAGATGCTGCTGCCCACCAGGCCTCAGGGGGTGGTGTGAAGCAGAGTCCAGGACAAATAGGTTTTTGTCACTCCAGTCCAGCTGGGAATGCTGAAAAGTCTTACAGCTCTTACAAAAGGAATAAAGAGGTTCAAGCATCAGGTGCTAGGCTGGGTTCCTGGTCCCATGGCAGCTATGCTGGCAGTGGTAATGTCAGGGGCCTATACTCTGATGAGAGCTTCTGCAAGAGACACGATCCTTATCAGGCATGGAAGTTCAAAAGTCCAAAGATGAGTGACTGGGGGGAGGAGGGAAGAATCCTCCCCAAGTATTACAGCTCAGTAAAATCAATCAGTCTCTGATGATCCTTGGGAAAATAACTTGTGCATTTTATTACATGTGGACTGGGACTCTAAGAACATTGGGGAATAGAATGGGATTTGGGGGCTAACAGCATTGTATTGTCCCAGGCTGCTCTATATGCATGGAGAAGAATTCCAGGTTATGTGCTATTTGACTGACAATCTGTATCTACCCGGTTGGGGGTCTTTCTGTTACATGCTCAGAGACAGGTCAGGAAACAGGGAGGGAGTTAGTTCTCCTGCAGACCTCAAGTTTTGAGGTTTCTGGAGTTGCCAGTTTCTCTCTAGGCATGGTCCATGTGTCTCCTAATCTATCTTCACACTTAACTCTCCCCATTCATCATTCTTTCCAACTATTCATATCACCTGTGTGCAATCTCCCCCTTAGGATTTTTCTTTCCATTTTCAACTCCAATGGTCCTTTCTAATTTCTTCGATTCAACACACTACTCCAAATTAAGCATATAACTCTAAAGGTTACCTTACACAATACAATCTTTCCCAGCAATATCCATTTATATGAAAATTTTATAACTTTCTTTTATACCTTAATTACTTTATATCTTAAATTACTTGAATTAAGTGATATCAGAATGACAGCTATCACATTGTTACTCTCATTTGTGTTTGTTAGATTCTATGTAACTACATATAATCACATGTGTGTTTCTCTAATACGAATTAGAACTGAATCTTTTTAAAGGAGCAAACTACATGTTTGGGTGTGGTGTTGTGGTTTTAGAAGGCATTGAGATGGATAACAGACATTGAAGGGATATATTAAAAGAATCATTAATGCTGTTAAAAGGAAAATTAAATCAAAGGAAATTGCATGATAGGGCATTAAAGGGTGAGTTTAGTCCCTAGAACAAGAGACAGAAAACATGCTATGGTCTCTGCAGGAAATTAGAGTTCAGAGAAGAGAATTGGGTCCTGTTTCTAAAGACTAGGAGGTTTACAGCAAGAGCCTTTAGCCAAGCTCTCTGATTGCCATGCAAAGAAATAAGTGGAGACCAGGACATTCCTGGTATCTTAAGAAGAATACCTTTTTATTTTATCTCATTTACCAGGTAAGAGCTTCCATCTTCTGTAGGCCATCTGTTAGTCTTCACGGGAGTTAAGAGAGATTCTGTAAATCTGCTACTAGATTCAAACATCACAATTTTTCTACAAAAATGATTAATGAGAAAAGGGAGAAAAGGGACCATGTAGGACACATAGGACAAAATATAGGGATGGTATAGGAATGCTAGACAATTTGCAAATATCTTTAAATATTGTTTGGTCTCTGCTATTGTCAAATTTTATACTACATTCTATTTTTTTAAAAATATTCTTACACAATTCAATTTTATACATCTGATAGAATGGCCTTTTCTATGATTTGTTGATCATATCCATAAACCTTGGGAGCAAAGATATAAGAAACCTTAAACTTGAGTTCATGATTTCACTGAATAAAATCATTAAAATATCAGTATGAGAGGGTGTGTGTTTTATACTTTTGTAGCTTAAGGAGGGAACCAAGTTGATTTTTGATAGCCTCTCCACCTGTTGTTCAATATGTAGGTCTCTGATGACGTCTTAGAAAGCTATGGCCTGTGCACCCAATGCCTAGTTACTAATCCAGAATTTTACACTGATGTACTTTTTGTCCAGTACTGAAAAGAAGAAGACATTTTACATATTTTTCCCTCACAAAGGTAAACCTTACCTATGCATGGCTCTTCTCAAATATCTATCCATATTTGGAAATTGCACATTTTTTTTTTCGTCAAAGTGATCCATCCATGCAAGTCTGAGATCAAGCTCTGTTATAGACTTGAATGACTACCAATAGCTCCTTAGTTCAAATAATAATATAGAAGCCTCTACCCATGTTCCTGGGACTGGAACTCTTCTGGATAGCTGATAAGAACAACAGATATGAACAGAAGAACAAAGAAGGAGGGACAGGTGCTTAATGGGAGAATGCATTTCTGTCTTCCCTAGAATGCCATTATAGTTTGCTAACTGTATGGTCTCACTCTCCAATTCTAATAAGCTCTCCTTCAAGCCTGTTCTTAAATTATTTCATGAACAGGACCTTGAAAACAGAGAAAAGAGCACAAACTTCTCCAGTTATTTTCTCTTTCTGTACTCTACAATCCCTGCTTCTACTATCTTCTCATAGCACACATACTTCTACAGTATGGGGCTCTAACAATACTAGGTACAGAGTTCTATGAAATCATTGGATTATCAAAATCCTCAGTGTTCCTTGAATTTGGAGTTTTTTTTTTTTAATTTATTTTTTATTTTGGATATTTACTTTATTTACATTTCAAATGTTTTCCCCTTTGGAAAACCCCTATCCCATCCCCTCTGCCTCTATGAGGGTGCTCCCCCACCCATCAACCCACTCCCATCTTTCCTTCCTAGCATTCTTCTACACTGGGGCATCGAACACCCTCAGGCCCAAGGGTCTCTCCTCCCATTGATGGCCAACAAGGCCCACCTCTGCCACATATACAGCCAGCACCATGGGTCCCTCTATATATATTCTTTGATTGGTGGACCAGTCTCCGGGAGCTCCGGGGGATCTGGCCAGTTGATACTGTTATTCCCTCCATGGAGCTGCAAACCCCCTCAGCTCCTTCAATCCCTTCTCCAACTTCTCCATCTGGGACTTGAAGCTCACTCCAACGGTTGACTGTGAGCAATCGCCTTTGTATTTGTCAGGCTCTGCCTGAACCTGTCTGGGGACAGCTTATCATGCTTCCATCAGCAAGCACTTTCCAGTATCCACAAGAATGTCTCTACACTGGGTTTGGTGACTATATATTGGATGTATCGCTAGTTGGGGCAGTCTCTGGATGGCCTTTCCTGAGTCTCTCTGCTCCACACTTTGTCTCAATATTTCCTCCTGTGAGTATTTTCTTCACCCTTCTAAGAAACACTGAAGCATCCACATTAAAGTTGCAAAAGTTTATGGCAAAAGAACTGAATATCTTTTGCCACAACATGTTAATCTAAAAGGGAAAAAAATCTCAAATTTTGAAGATGGAATTGTAAAATGAAAATCAAGTCTAAATTTAGTGTGAGAATCAGACTTAAACACCAAATCTTTGGTGGAAAATAGGAAAAACTGTGAATTTGTTTCTAGGAAAAAGTAAATGAGATACGTGGATAGGTTTTGTTACCTGATACCATGGTAAACACATATTCTGGTATTATTTATATTGAATGGGGCTCAGGACTGAAGTTGGTGGGAATGTGAGTGGAGTTGGAATTATGTTATGAAACACTATGGAAACTGGTATTTATTTCTGAGAAAAAAATCATAAAATTGATTGCTTGAATTTGAACATTATATGACCTGATATAAATGAAAGCACAGAGTTAGAAGAGTTTCCTTAAGTCAGATTGCAGATTAATAGTGTGACCTGATGGTTATGGGAAATAGTGTCACACTACAGTGTGAATCAAATCACAAATTCTAAAATACCCAGGAGAGCATACATGAGCACCTGAGGTTAACTATGTTTCCATAATAAATTTTAGTCTTTCTTAAGAGGAAATAGTTGTTCAAAAATGGCTATGGACTTAAGAAAATTTGAGCATCATAATATGCAGTGTAAACTCAAGAACCTTGGAAAAGAGATACATACAATGGGCATTCATAAAAAACACTTGGAAAGGGTCAGGGGGCTTGGCATTGGTCCACTTAGTGAAGGATACTCTGCTATTTTGAAAACTCAGCCATAGGCTTTCTCTAGTAGGTTCCCCCTGCCTGGACCAAGTCAGAATCTATGTGCATACTGAAGTTCCTCCAACCGCAACATAGATGAAGAAGACAGAACTTCAGGTTATCTGTCAAAGATAACTAATTTTTGGTATTTTATGTTATTTGCTTTTTCTTTCATTCATATCTCTCCAGTGTCATCCAAATCTGATACTTTAGGGGCTGGAGAAATGGAGTATTAGATAAGTGTTCTTATACACTTATCAATCCTCAGCAACTTCATGGTAACTCATAATCATCTATAGTGTGACTTGATGCCCTTTTCTGGCATGTAAGTGTACATGCAGATAGAGCACTCATATACACTAAATAAATAAATAAACAAATAAAAAATAAATAAATAAAATGTGGCACCTTAGAGATGAAAGAGAAAACATTATTCTTAGTCCCACACCACACCCTGCAAATGTGAGGAAGGATATGTACAACATACTTGTTTTTCAAGGAAGGATGGAATTGTAGTAATCCATGGGTTTGCCATCTGCAGGTGTCCCAGTTCACAAGAGGGCAACACATATAATCCTGTATCTGACATGCTTCTATCTGGAATTCATGTTGTTCCAGTAGATATTTTTCAGAATATTTCCAGAACTTAAAAGAGACATATGTTTTAGATGGGATATACCATAGTTTTATTGAGAAATGTAAAATGATACTCCTGCTGAAAGAGAGCTCACGATAAATTACTAGGGGGTAGACTGTTTGGATTTTAACTTACTGTCAGATGACTGAGTTTGGTAAAAGTATTTAGTTCACAACAGATGGGAAGGTTCAAACTGTTTAAATTTTTTGTTTTGTTTTTTGTTTTTTGGGTTTTTTTTTGGTTTTTCGAGACAGGGTTTCTCTGTGTAGCCCAGGCTGTCCTGGAAATCACTCTGTAGACCAGGCCGGCCTCAAACTCAGAAATCCACCTGCCTTTGCCTCCCAAGTGCTGAGATTAAAGGCGTGAGCCACCACTGCCCGGCTTAAATTTTTAAGTAAATCACTTTTTCAGTTTTTTCATATAGTCAGAATTAATCATGCTAATTAATCATATTAATATAATAGAATGCTCTGAATTAGCTTTTATCATAGTAATACAGAGTTCTCACACAGAAATCACATGATTACAGAGTAGAACAGAGGCTTTTTTTAGTAAAGGAGGAAGCTTATTATGTACTTAGATATTAGAAATTTACTACACTTTCATTTTCTTTTTTGTCTTTTCTTTTTTTAATTGGTTATTTTGTTCGCTTACATTTCAAAATTTATCTGCCTTCCTCTCCACAAACTTCCTATACCCTCCCTCTTCCCCACCTGCCCAACCACTCCCCCCTCAGCACACTAGCATTCTCGTACACTGGGTCATTGAGCCACCACAGGGCCAAGGGAATCCTCCCATTGATGCCAGTTAAGGGAATCCTTTGCTACATATTCAGCTAGAACCTTGAGTAACCCCATGGACTCTTTGGTTGGTAGTTTAGTCCATGGTAACTTTGAGGGTTCTGGTTGATGATACTGTTGTCTTCCTATGAGGTTGCAAACTCCTTCAGCTCCTTCAGTCCTTGCCCTAACTTCTCCATTGGCTTCCTATGCTCAGTCCAATGTTTGGCTACATACATCTGCTTATATATTGGTCAGGCTGTGGCAGATCCTCTCAGGGGATAGCTATACAAGGGTCCTGTCAGAAAATACTTCTTGGCATCAGCAATACTGTCTGCGTGTGGTGTCTATAGATGGGATGAATCCCTAGGTAGAGCAATCCCTGGATGGCCTTGCCTTGAGATTCTGCTCCACTCTTTGTCCCTGCATTTCCTTTTGACAGGAGGAATTCTGGATTAATATGTTTGAGGAAGGTGGGTAGCGCCATCCCTCAACTAGGGTCCGTGCCTATCTACTGTTTTATTAGTCAGAATTTTACTGTTGTGAACAGACACCATGACCAAGGCAAGTCTTATAAAAGACAGCATTTACTTGGGGCTGGCTTATAAGTTCAGAGTTTCAGTCTGTTATCTTCAAGGCAGGAACATAGCAGCATCCAGGCATGCATGGTGCCGGAGTAGCTGAGAGTTCTACATCTTCATCTGAAGGCTTGTAGTGGAAGACTGACTTCCAGGCAGCTAGGTTGAGGGTCCTAAAGCCCACACACACAGTGACACATCTATTCCAACAAGGCTACACCTCCACATAGTGCCACACCTTGGGCAAACCATATTCAAACCATGACGATTGCATATGTTCTCTACAGGTTCTCTCTACCCTTTGTTGGATATGTCAGCTAATTTCCTCCCTATTGGGTCCTGGAAACGTTTTGGGTCCCTGGCATCTGGGACTTTCTAGTGGCTACACCCAGTTCTTCTTCCCCCATTGTTACATACCTCCTTTCAAAATCCGGCCTCTGTTCTACTCCCAGATTTCCTCCTGTATCTGAACTCCCCTCCTTTTCCTTCCCCTCCTCTTTCCCCTCTAAGATCCCTCTCTTCCTCTACTCCCTGAGATTATTTTCTTCCCTTTTCTGAATAGGACTATAGCATACACACTTTGGTGTGGTCTTCCTTCATCTTGGGTTTCATATGGTCTGTGAGTTGTACATTTTCAATTTCATGATAAATCAAAATGGCTTCTGGTAGATCACCGCCAATGGCATCTTAGTCTGTTGACACTGAATAGAGCCACTCTCTGACTATGAACAGTTAATTAATTTCTCATTATGTATGCGGCAGTTCTGCCTACAGTAATGGTGGGACCATAGCCTGTGCATTTAAATCCAGCACACATTCTTGCATGGGGATAAATGGGGAACTTTTAGAAAGGGAGGTTTAAAATGCTAAGGTTCAGTCTGAGCTATTGATTCACTATTGAGATAATGAGGAAAAAACTCTCCTGCGCCATGCTGCTGCAGAATGGATAAAAATGGGGATAGGGTTCTTCTGGTGAGGGGATCCAAAAACTTAAGTCCTCAATACTAAGGAGTGTTGCACTAGGTCAGGTCCTATAGGTACTGTGAGAATGTGAGAGACCAGTACCTCAGAGGGATGCCAGGTGCTGCAGTGCCTGCTCTGCTGAGCTTGTTTCTTACTGTTCCTGAAAGTCTGCAGCCAAAGAGAACCAGTAAATGACACCAGAGAAGAATAAGATTTCAGTCCAAGTGTGGTCCATTTAGAGAAGATGGCATTTGTGAAGCAATTACAAATGAAAATTATGCCATTTGTATATAGGAAATTATTAAATTATTATTAAAATATTTTACTGTTTATATAACTTATTATTACTAATTCTGACAAAATGTACATGAAGATTAATGTCCAACCATTGTGATATTATCACAAACACTTCCACAGAAGTGGAAGCATTAGCTTTATTACATGGGCACAATTCCTTCCCCCTGTGGATGATCAGGGAGTAGTTCATTAGTGAGCTGTTAGAGACAAGCTGGGAATGGTACTGAAGCTGCCACCTCTTGCTTCTTCCTCTAACTTTCCCTCTTCAAGGCACATATGTGAGGAGTGAGCCTTGACTTCTGAACATGCCTGTCCACCAAGAAGCATGAGCTGCCCCAGACTCAAATCTGCCTGCTTTGCCAAAATCTTACAATACCTGTGTGGCAGAAAATGTCCCCCTGTTGCAGGAAATATTAAAAAAGATGGAGTGTATATCACATGTTCCCGCGCTATGCCCAGGTTCTCTCATCCCTGGCAGGCCAGCCAGCCATGCATTGGCAGGCAATGGTCAACCTGCTTTCATCTCATGGAGCTCAGAGCTCCACGATATGTCCACCCAGCTCACTAGGTTCCCACTGGCAGGTCACTACCACACCAGCTCCATGCTTCAATACCCCCATGGCCTCTGTAGTGCACATCAGGCAAACTCACACTCTGCTGCTGTACCTTTCTCTCTTGAACCCAGAAGAGCTGCTGCATGAAGGAAAACACAACACAAATTTAGTTCAGAAACAATGATCAATCTCTGGGCGCATCAACTAAACCTAGACTTGTAAGCCTTATTTAAATCTGATTCCTCTGGTGGCGAATCCTTGCGGATCCCCCATAGCAGGAGACTCTACTAGCTACATCTTACCCATTCCAAAAAGCTCTCTCTCCCTCTCTTCCTTCTCTCTTCACTTCTCCATCCCAGAAGTCTCTCTATGTGCCCAGGGATTGGCTCTTTTATTCATTAGGGGATTGGTTCACAAGTCACAGGTGTAACTCACTCCTTCTCTGAAGCCTCTCACAGGAGGGCAGAATTAGAAGATTACAAACAGCCCAGGGCTCTCCATGACATCCCCCTCTCTTATAAAATAAACAATTGACAGGGATTACTCTTTCTGGAACACTCTTTACATTCTCAATCCCCTCTCATTCTTAATAACCACCCTAACAATTGTACAAAATGCTTTTGTTTCAATGGGCTGATTAGAACACATATTAATTCTACTGTCTCATAGTAATAATCCTTTGGGCAAGAGGCCTAATTTTCCTGAACCTCCAATGTCTATTTAAAGAGAATTTTATTATCTTCTCTGAGGTTGTGTCCCTCATGTTGGTACCAGCTGTGGGGATCCCTGCAAGTATCATGGCCGGCAGAGAAAGCAACAATGTGTGGCAGGGAGAAAACTTGGGTAAGAATGAAGTAGTTAGCTGCTGGTATTTAAATGTCTAAACTCTGACACTGGGGCAGTATATTTTACACATATTTAAGTACAGTATAACATTTGAAAGCAAAACTTTTATCTCAATTTTATTTGCACAATAAACTGTAGTCATGACTACACTGAAACTTTTTTGCAAAGTACATGTGACTTCTCCCCTAAGATTGGATTCAATGGACTGAGAAAGGAAACGAATGATGAAGGGCTAAGAAGGGAGATTCTGAGGAATCTGGGTGAGCCTTATAGATAGAAAAGGTCATAAGTCTACTAACGACAGCCATTCCCAGGATTCTAGGTGAAAACCAAGTCTATATTTCCTCCATTGAGGAGACACCCCTACATGATTAACATTCCTAGTTTCTCCAGTGCTTATCTGTGAGCACTAGTGCCCTCTGCAATACAGAAGAGGATTTGTTAGTTTTTCAATCATGAGAAGCTGTCAGGGTACTTCCCTTTATCTGTATTGCAGCATCAACTCAGGCCTTTGCATATTGCTCCCTGGGGAGGAACCACTCCTACCAGTTTTGTATAAAAAGTTCAGCTGTCTTCTTGCTGTGACTGAAAAGTCTTCTAGGCACTCTCCTCAAAATGGAGCTGCTTGGTAGGCTGTTGGTGCTCTTGTTCTGGATTTCTGGTGAGAACAGAAGGAATTGAGAATGGGGAGAGAGCACAAGAACTGGGTCACATGGCTCAGTACATATGTTGTGCCATGTATGTGTAGACAGGTATTATCCTCCAGGATGGGGCCTGTTGGGTGTATGTCTGCAAGAGGGAGGTTCCAGATGGGAGAGAACCTGTGCTACAATGAAGATTATGACATGGATAGATGGGATGGTCTAAGTTATGTATAGAAGCACCTTGGAGCTTCCATTTCACTTGTTTTGTTAGGACAGGAATTTTAATATATAAAGAATTGTATGTATAAGCAAACATCTTAGTTGAAATGTATAAAAGCAACCACAAGGTTGTTCATGAAGTTTGTGCGTAACTCTGTACTTCTCTCTCTTTATTTCAGCTTCCAGAGGTGATGTTGTGATGACACAAACTCCACTCTCCCTGCCTGTCAGCCTTGGAGATCAAGCCTCTATCTCTTGCAGGTCTAGTCAGAGCCTTGTACATAGTGATGGAAACACCTATTTGCAATGGTACCTGCAGAAGCCAGGCCAGCCCCCACAGCTCCTGATCTACAAGGTTTCCAATCGATTTTCTGGGGTCCCAGACAGGTTCAGTGGCAGTGGGTCAGGGACAGATTTCACACTCAAGATCAGCAGAGTGG
>JAPYYD010005925.1:0-11620 GCA_028551405.1 Uromys caudimaculatus
GTGAGGGAATTCCTCCTCCCACCCACCTGCCCACCCATTCCCATATTCCCACCTTGACATTCCCTTTTACTGGGGCCACTAGCACCCTCAGGCCCAGAGTCCTCTCCTTTCTCCCTGGTGGCCATCGAGGTGATTCTTCTGCCTCATATGTAGTCCAAATCATGGGTCAATAGATGTGTATTCTTTGGTTAGTGGTCTGCACAATACATTATGTCATTTTGGAAATTCCAGTGATAGTTTCTATATATAGGCTCCTTGATAATAAATGATTGATTTGAAAAAGAAAACTCAAAGATTGTTTGTCCTAGTGTGATCCTGAAAACATTTAAGCCATCTGAAAGGATCATAATAAGAGGTCACGAGCTCTTGGTCATACCTACCATCATTTGCAGGGGTAATGTCTTCCCAAAACTTTTCACTAGAAACACCACCAGAATTTGATTAAAATAATCATAGACTTACGGATTATGTAGAAAGGATTTTGACTAAGATTTGCAAGAGAAAGAAATTCACAGTGTGGAGCAATGGAAGCACAAACAGATGTTGCTGCCTGCCTCTGACACCCTGTGGACACTGATGTCCCAACAGGGTACTCATGGGTCCTGGATTCACCATTTTTATCAGAACTCCATCATACAAGAATTATTCATAGGTTGGCTGATTCATGCCCATGTGATTGCTTTCAACCTTTAGAAAAAATGATAATTCATCATTTATATTCCCCCATCCTAAGTCATGTTACAAGTATTTGTAATAGTTCCAATCTTCACACCATCATATGACCATTTAATATCAGACTTGCCGAAGGCCTCCCAAAAACTTCAAGCAACTAAGGACAAAGATGAAACCTTTAAGAGTAAGCAAAGTTCTTTGTTACATAAGTGTCCCAGCTATTCTTAACTGTTAACTTGACATAACCTAGAGACATTTGAGAAAGGACTCCCAATTCATGGATTTTTCATACCGGCCTTTGGGCATGTCTATTGAGAATTGTCTTGATTGATAATTGACAAATAAGAGTCCAGTCCACAATAGGTAGGACCATTTTTAGACAGGTCATCTTGGCCTATATAAGAAAGCTAGCTAAGCGTAAACCTGTATGTAATTCAATATGCAGCCTACCTCATAGTTTTTGCTCCAAGTATATGTGCTGTTAGTTGGAATAAACCTGCTAATCTCCTCTGTTACTTTTACTCACAGTATTTCTCACAGCAATGGAATGAAATCAGCACAGTACATTTATGTAATTTGATTAGTATAACTTCTGGATGAGTCTGTGTATGATGCATTTTTCATTGATTACATTGACTCATATTAATCTTCGCATAAACTTAACAGTCTAAATGTCCTTCTGAAGATCCACTGTTGATGTGTTGATCCTTCATGGCTTCTCACCCACATAAACACAGAAACAATCAAGCCATATTATGTAACATGTTGATATATAGAGTCAGTTAATAGGTGTCTGTTATCTAAGATTGAAGAACTATTAATCTAAACTCTCCATTGTTGTAGTTTATCTCCTCCCCAAAGGTTTATGTCTATATCTGCAATGTAAGGCTTTAATCTTCCTATTCAACCTTCTGGTCCATCACACTTAATTTGTCTTACATTTTGTTTCACTGGGGACAATGTTCCAATCCCTACAAACTGTGTAGATACCCTCTAAAGGGGACAATGTGGAATCCAATATTCTCATGAAATTATAATTACATAAGCTTGTGTGTCCATTAAACCTTCAATTTTAATATCATTTCATTTTAATTTTAATATTGATCTCTGGTCACTGACAATAGTTTGGCAAACAAAACAAAACAAATCAAAACAACAACAACAAAAAACAATCAACCAGTACTTCTAAATCTGCTTGTTCTTTCTATTGGAGTTGATTTGCCTATGACATATGGAAGCAGTAGAAACTGAGTAATCCTGTCTCTCACTTTATACTATATATTTTTCTGTATGTAAGTCATAATCTCAATCTTTCCTTTGAAGTCTTCATCTATAATACTTGGATACACAATGAATATTTGATATATTAATCTACTTTTTCCTAAAGCCATTTTCACTGTCATTGGAGGTTAGGAGTCCATGAACTCCAGTGAGTATTTTATAGCATGGAAATTTTGGTGATAGAGTGATATTTTTACTAATGGCTATGTCTATGGCAGCACTTACTTCTGTAGCACGCACTATATCTCCAATAGTTTAGTTTTCTCTAGTTGCTCTGTGGATTGCTGACAGGAAATGCTTGGCTCATATAGTACTTAGAATATTGTTTTAGGGAACAAGATAAAAGGAATAATTGCTTCTGAAGTACTTTGCTACTATAAAATAACAATTGTTATCTTAGTTATTGTCATATAATATCTTTGCTTTTACAGTGATGATGTTATAAATAAAAGTGGATTTAAATGTGCAGATTGTCTAACTGGTTTACTTTGAATAGAATTGGTTTCTTTAAAACCAGTTTATCATGTGTATATTCATTAAAATATATCATGAATGATCACATGTGTATTCTTAAATAAGTTCAATAAATGCTATATTTCTGCTGCTATATTGGTACTTGAACACAAAGAAATAGTTAAAAAATTATTCTGTATGATATCAAATTTTGCCTTTGTTACAGAGATGATTCAAAAATGCCATCATAAATATTCAACTTCCTAAACCCTAAGAAAGTGTCCTTTCATGGCACTGCATTCATTCATTTACCAGATGGGTCTTACCTGATGCCTCAGGCACTTCATGTACTTCCAAGTTAACGTCATTAGTTCACTCCCACAAGTTCATTTTGTATTCCTCATTGAAGAGCTCTGTAATCCCAATCAGTATTCCAAGAGCAATTTGTTGACAAGCTTGCCTGTGCTAGACTATAGACGGTAGGGAAGACTGATAAAGATCCCTGCAAGGATGACCTAGTGCAGCAGGTATTTGGGAGGTTGCAGGGAAATCACTAAGCAGAGAGTCACTTCATTTGCCTTACGTATACCATCCTGACATCTAGTCAATATCTTCACCTTATACTTTTGTGTTTTGTTGAATTAAAAAAAAATTCATATAAAAATTTCATATGTTTAATTTGTATATTTGTGTTAATATCTCTATGGTTGTCACTCACTGTCATTAAGGATATTATGACAATTTCTATAGTCATTGTACTATAATCATCAATTCTCCAACTATGTCTTTTGTGCTGTTGTTAAATTATCCAATCTATACAAATAACAAAAAAATATAACCGAGATATAGAAAAAACCTCAGTGTTAGCAAATAACTCTTTGTTAACAGGACTAGTTGTTAAATCCATTCATTAGATCAAAATAAACAAAGAGATAAAGATTCTATGAAATTTGTTATAATTATTAACTCATAACAGATTTAAAAACAGAATCAGTCTATTTGTTTTCTCATACATCTTAAATCTTTCATGGGTTTCGGGTTTTGCTCAAAATTTCGTCTTTTGATTTGTACACCTTGGGAAAATATCTTTATCTTTCAAGCCTTGGGTATAAAGATTTTTTTTGTTGACTTTGTTGTTTTTTCATTTTGAAGACTTTCCATTGTTTGGCAAGACAAATTCCTCTGATATTTTATGTTGTTATTGTCCTTTCTGTTATACCTCAGGTGGTTCATTGTTTTATATACTAAAACCTTATCTCATGAACCATCGTATTTTATTACCTAAACTTATTCCTATATCTATCCAAAATACATTTGTGGTGCCTACATTCACATTCTTTGAGGTGAAGAATTATGCAGTCAATTCCTCTTCTCCAGTTTCTAGGACAGAGTAAGGAACAGATATGTACAACACAGATAAAACACTCAGGAAATGAGCTATAAGAAGATGGGAAAGATAAACACACAAGGCCAGTAGAAAATTCTTCTCTTTAAGAGGTCTTCTAAGTATATTTATATCTGAAGAGGCAAGGTCTCCTTAATGCTTATCTTGTGATTTTCCTCACTAGCTGCTGAAACTTCAGGGCTGCAAACTAATGGAATCACATTCTTATTGTGAAATATATAGGTAGCATAAATAAATACACTACTTACATGTGCATGTGCCTGAGCAGACAAAAAAGAAACACTTAAAATCTCAGAGGCAATATATCTTATCTTGGTCTGAATATATTATACAATATTAGGATAAAGGTTGAGCGTAATCCTCTCAAATAGTATCCAGTGCACTGTTCTCCAAATCTTTCTAGGGCTGACAGTCCATTGTCTGCCAATTTTGTTTGTTTAGAGTATATTGTCACATAGTGAAGCTGGGGGTAGAGCTCAGTTACTGACCTGCTTGCCCAGCATGCAGAAAGCCATGGATTTACCATCAGCAAAACAGTAGATGTGTTGGTGCACACTTGTATTCCAAGTAGTAAGAAGGTGGAGGCTAGAGGATCAGGAGTTTAATGTCATCCTTGGTTACATTTGATCCTGTCTCAAAAACTACAACACATTTAATGAGAAGTAAATTCACATTCTCTAGTCAAAGCTAAAAGCTTTACTACCTAAGATAAAAGGCTAGAAATGTGTTTGTTTGGCAAAAATCTGACATTGGCAATGAAGACAGGATCCCTAAATTTTGATTACTCAAATAAATCAAAATAATAATTATTAGAAGTCTGCATTAAATTCTAGACTTCTTATTCAGTGAAGCCTTGTCCATTTTCAATTGCACTTCAAATAGTGAGTGAACAAGTTGAGTATAGTCTTAGCCTGCTTACCATCTAAGCCTTATACCCCTAAGACTTGTGGGAAATTCTTGAATCTTTGACAAGCTTTTGCTATCTTCTCACCTCATAGGATGAACTTTGGACAATAGAATTTCTAGCATGCCTGGTTCTGTCTCAGCACTGCCATCAGTTATTGCTTCAATAAATAGTCCTGGATCCTACTTAGCATTATGAATTTCACCTTTTTAAAAAAATATAGTCTCCCTATGCATAGAATTCTAAGGTTTTCAAAGTGCTTTATCTCTTTAATACTGCTCCTTCTGTCAAAGTTCATTCAGATCCCATGGAGTCTGGACCTCATCTGAAAGGATGGACAGAGGTCAGAATTTACTTCGATAGAGATGTGTTTGGTTCAAGGTACTACATGCTATGGCTACAGGGCTAAAGGCAAGTAGGAGGGCTTTGGCCACTTCATTATCTTATCAGTAGAACTAATAAGTTCTAGACCTGAACATGGAGATATCAACCTAAAGGGCTGTTCTGATCTAGTGGCTTTAGGCTCATCTCTTCAAATGTTCCCTTTGTTCAGCTGTCATTCATGATTGATACCACCTTGATTGGAGCATTGGGTGTTGTTTATTGTTTGCCAAATATGTAATAAGAGATTTGTCCACGAGTTATGTTTTGGAAGATCATAAACAAACAAACAAATAAACAAAACACAAACAAAATAAAACAAGTAACCAACCAAACAAAAACATTGTGGAGCTGGAAAAATGGCTCAGAAATGAGGAAGGCTTGCTGCATCTCCAAATACGCAAGTTTGGTTCTTCACGCCTTCATCACTCCACTCATACCATGCCAGTTCAGCTCCTGGGGACTGGACAATCTCTTCTCGCTTCTGTGGGAAACCATATATACATGGCATGCATACATCACATACACATAACCTTAATAAAGGGCAAGTAATGGACATAGTTACGAATAGAGGATATAAAGCAAATTGTCTTCTAGTTCTAACTCTGTCATGGTTTTTTCATTTTTGGTGGCAGGTCAGTGCTAAAAAAACATGCTTGATTATGAAAGTATAAAATCCATTGTTAGCTATATAGCTTCTGCTCCAAATGGCTATTCTAAACATCCATTGACATGAACATATTTTAGTTATGATTAATTATGATGTGAGACCATTTGTTTGCACATTTTTACATTAAAGTTTACAAAAATAATCTTTGTAATAACTTTCATATTCTTCAACTGTCAAAACCAAAACATGATAATAATATTGTAGCTACATCAAAAATACTGAGAAGAGTACACTGTATTAGATGTCCTTTGGTATACATTGCAAAATTCATTCTTTCCTTCAAGCCACAGTTTATTAACTTTATTTATTGCAAAGCTAAATAAATAGATTTCATGCAAGTATCTACTCTATTTATTTATTGTTGCACATTTTTCAAAATAATTTCACATCTGCCTTTGTAAAGACTCACTAAGACGCACCAAGGCTAGCAAAGCAGGGATTTATCATCTCACTTTTCTCCTAAGAAAACACACTGATGGAATTATGATGACTCCAGAAACATGTACGATCAAAGTCAAACTTAGGTCTTCTGTTCTCAATTCTTAAATCATGTAGGCTACCACTGCTGATACCACAGACACAAGGGGAATGTGAAGGAGAGAATGGAGATATACAGTTGAAGATAAGTGCTGAATGAGTGTTATGTAATTTGTGTCCCTGCTTTAAAGCATCTACTAACAGAGCTGCTGCAGTTTCCTGAGGTGAGCAGTGTGCAAAGGGTCACAGAGATGACACAACAGAAATGCAGGCTAAGAAAGATGAAGAGCTTTTTCCTTTCATGTTTGTCATTAATTATATAGTGTATTTTAAAATATAAACAATTCCTAGTGATAAAGTGAGAGATAGTTCTATAGTAACAAATATGTATATGATGAGAATCATACACCAGCAAAATAAGCTGAGACACATTCAAGTTAATTGATTTTCTCAAGGTTACGTCTGATAGTTCCTACAGTCTATAATCAGGGATTCTAACTCTATGGCTAATAGTTACAACCACGATAACAGTTTGATTCTTTAGTAATGACCTATTTTTTTGGAATTCCATTATCTATTACTAGATTGTAGCTTTCTCCCCCCCCCACTTGCTCACTCACTCTTTGTGTGTGTGTGTGTGTGTGTGTATGTGTGTTTTACATACATGTAGCAGATCGATGAGTGCTGTTGAGTCCTCTTATTTTGTTTTGATTTCATCCAAACAGCACTAGCTCACATTGTAAAACTGAAATCAAATTACTTCCCATTCTACCCAGTATACTTAGCATTATTTTCTTTTAATATTATTATGGGTCTTGCTATAGTAGTTGTTTGTGAAATGGCCTTAGTTTGTAGCCCTGACTACCTTCTAATTCAAAATCCTTCTCATATCGCCCTTTGAATCGAGCATTACAAGTCACTACACTTGCCTCTGTCATACTCTGTGTAGACTAATTTAAATGTATTTCCATTGACTTCCTGTTGTATACTGGGCCGACACTTGGTTACTGATTAGATTACTTCTCTTCTTCTCAGTACATGACCCAGGATCCTTGAAGGGAATTCTCAAGCTGTTGTTTCCCTGGTCTCCCCCAATGTCCTCAGAACCTGGCACTGGTATTTGCTTATATTATTGAACTGATAAAAATATGAATGTACTTTTTCTATTTTCCATCATATAAGAGACACTATGGGTTCCTGTTGCCAGGTGGTAGAGTTGCCAGATCAATAGCTCATCTCGGATATTCAGTTTTTAGATTGCTTTAAGAAACAAACGCAACAATGATGGGCAGAGGAAAGAGTCTTATGGGCTTTTGTTGTCGTTGTTTTGCTGTGTTTGGTTGTGTGTGTGTGTGTGTGTGTGTGTACATATATATGTTTCTATGGATGAACACAGAGGCCAGAGACAGAGATAAACTGATTTTTCTCCACCATGCTTTTGAGACAGGATGTTGTCCTGAACCTGAAACTCACTGATTTGCCCACACTGGCTGAATGGCCGTACTAACGGAGGCATTTCCTCACTCCTACCTAAATAAAGTATTACCATAGGCTTTTATATACGATCTTTTAATATACCAGTGATTCTTCACCCTAAATGACTGGAGAACTGTTCATGACAGTAAAACCTTGAAACCCAGACTTTTGAGAGCTGATGCTGTTCCCTGAACATCTGCAGAGTTGTTCTGAACAGAATGTGATATACACTTGTCTATATTCCCATTAGGGTTTCCTTTTTCTGAAACTAATTTGTCATCATTTTTAATAAAGAAGTTCCTTTCAGGAAGTTACATTCTAAATTTGTATAGTACAAAGTGATTCTATTCGTCTGTTTCAAGGAGCAATCATGAGACATTAAAAGACTAAAGAGTGCAATACTAATCAGGTCAGGCACTAATTGATTGATCATTGTCATTTTGACATTTTCCACTTTTAAGGCTACTGGACAAAAATACAGAGTTATCTTATGGGTGTAATAGGTATAATAACATATACATTGATTGTTAGAAAATATTTTGCAGGTTTACTTGTTTTCTTATCATTGTACTGTGATTACAGTAAAGGGGGCGTTTAATTTGGGAGAATGAATAGAAATACCATTCCATGTTGTTTTAGGTTTTTACTGCTGTGAACAGACACCATGACTAAGGCAACTTTTATAAGGACATTTAATTGGGACTGGCTTACAGGTTCAGAGGTTCAGTCCAATATTATGAAGGCAAGAACATGGAAGCATCCAGGCAGATGCGAGGCTGGAGGAGCTGTGAGTTCCACCTCTTGTTTGAAAGACAACTAGAAGGAGACTGGCTTCCAGGAAGCTAGGATGAGTGTCTTAAAGCCCATGCCCAAAGTGACACCTAATCCGACAAGGCCATACCTACTCTAACAAGGCCACAGCTCCTAATAGTGCCACTCCCTGGACCAAGCATATACATCTATATTGAGGATAACTATGACAAAGTTAATTTGCTCAGTTTTGCTTTCCATGGATTATTTTTCTTTAGTATAATATTTTTGTCTTATAATTTTTGAGAATTTTTACATGTATGATGGTTTTTTTTTGATTAAATACATTCCCCATTCCCATTCTCTATATCCCCCATTATCACCACTTTTCCATGCTACCTTCAAAAGCTATTGTACCCACTTAGTGCTGACTGTATGTACATGGGTGTAGCCTTATGAGGGATCATTGTAAAGAATGGAAGAGCCCAAAGCAGTAGATGTCTACAGTGAAACAGTATTTTTCAGACATGACAAGCCATTGCACACATGACCTCACAGGTTCTGTGACAGCATGCACCAGACCTCTATAAGATAAACCCAGTTAAATTCCCAGCTTGGATGGCAGAGAGCCTCTTAAAGTCTCATTCCTAGCTGACTAGCTATTGGCAACTGAGAGATGCTGTGGGTGGGGGCATATTTCCTTGAAATTTTCACTACTACTTTTACTTTCAAGAAGAAACTACCTCTAAGAGAACATTTAAAAAGAAATCTATAGTACTTTTAAATACTGTTGCACTTTAGTTTTATTTGTGAATTATCTTAATTTTTTAGTGAATAAATAAAAATATGAAATCAAGAGGTTATAATAGGCGCCAATTTTCTGTAATTTCTCATGAATTCTTTACATATTATATAAGAATTACATCTTATACATATGGGTTACATGTAATTATATAAATAATTCTTTACATATATACTCTGCTTTTCTATGTTCAAAATTGCCTGTAAATCTGAATACCTAATGCTCATTGTTTTAGCAGTCTATGTAGTGCCTATGCAGTAATATTCTGTAGTAGTGGTAATCATTGTGCAATCCACTTAGTCTTTGAGTGAGAGGGTGTCTAGAAAGGACTCATAACCCAAAGGAGCAGATAAGTGCTGCAGCCATTCTACCCTCACTTCTAAGTGCTACTCTACTCGCTCATCACCTCTCGTTTCCAATAGCATAGTTTCAGTAGCTTGCCCTTCAGACAGATGTCACATGAAATTGGCCACATGATAATCAATTTTCCTTGCAGCTAATATGTGATCTGTGTGTTAGACTTTAAATTCATTTTTTATTTCATAGCTAACACTATTGCACTGTAATTATGTCTTCCTAGCTGCTTTTGATTGTGTTTCACTTGCACTAGAAAAAGAAAGAAGGGCATGTTTAGAGGATGCGTCTGACATATGGCTTGGGGTACTCAAGCACTTGCATATCCAGTGACTTCTACACAGGTTTTGTTCATATAGACTAACAGTCCAAATTCAAACAATGTTTTCTTTCAAAGTACATAGCCCAGTAGTCTGATATGTGTTTGTGTATATGTGTTTGTGTGTGTGTGTGTGTGTTTATTTATAATTTCTACAGTAGGTACCATCTTGTTCTAATTTGAGCAAAATATGATATGAGGTAATTATGCCCCACACTGAGCTTCTTAGTTAAGATTCTGGGTGAAGCAATTTAATTGCCTTCAGAAGAATTGATTTTATTTGCACAGAAGTATCTAAGAGTTTTACCTACTATTCCATTAAAAACTATTTTGATATGGTTGTAAAAAAGCATTTGTTTTGTAATTAGCCAATAAACGTATGCAATTCATTGATTTGCATCACTATTTCAATGAGAAAAACTAGAACAGATTTCATTATCAGAAATAAAACAAGATCAGTATGTGTGCTTGACATCTTTTGGTTTTTTGAATTAGTGTTAGTTCATGAAAATGCTTCTAGTTTAATGTTACCAATTTCAAAGCTGTTTTAAGTTTATGACTCTCTATATTTACTAAGAATACCATTGTCTTTATTTGCTTTCTTTAAATATTTGATAGCACCAAAGTTTAGATTTAGTATACATAAAGAGGCCTTAAAAAGTTTCCCCCAAATGCCACATTCCATATTCATGTGTCAACTGTGGTACACTTATGGAGAAATACAATGTTATTAATTGCAAGAAAATTCTTTTCTCAAGTTTCTTTTCTGTAATATGATATTTCAAGTTTGATAATATGATATCTCAAGTTTCTACTTGAATAAATCAGCCTTAAACCTTATTTCTCATGATTGAGGTTTGACTTGATCAGATTTCCATTTTATCATTTGGTATGTAAAGTCTAAATCACAAACTTGTTTGTTTTCTGAGAATTATATGAAATAACATATTGCCACAGTCAATGAATAATAAATGGAGCTATAAAGTCTCAAAGTTTTTTTTTTTTTTTTTTTTTTTTTTAGTCAAACTTAGCTGACATCTGAGGTGTCAGCTTTTGTAAGTGAAAATGGAGGATATACAGTGAAGTTGAATTTCAAATAAAGAACCTGTAACTTGCAGTATAAGAGTCAGCTATGGCATGGGATACAACTCTACAAAAAGAATACATTGGTTATTTGAAATTAAACATTTAAGGTTCCTCCTGTACATTCCAAGACAACTCTATTTACCTCTTACATTCTTTATAAGACCCTCTGGAATCTGTTGAATGAATTAGTGAACTTTTGTCTCCTTTCTTCATTTATGTTTGATTTTACACAAAATATGCACTGCCTTTGACAGTGTGTTTCCTCGTGTTCTTTTTTTTTTTTTTTTTTTATACTTTATTTACATTTCCAATGTTTCCCCTTTTCTGGGTCTCCTCTTTGGAAACCCCCTAACCCCTCCCCATCCCCGCCTCTATGAGGGAATTCCATCTCCTACCCACCCACCCACCCACCCATCCCCATATTCCCACCTTGACATTCCACTTTACTGGGGCCTCTAATATCCTCAGGCCCAAGGGTCTCTCCTCTCTCCTTGATGGCCATCGAGGTCATCCTCTGCCACATATGTGGTCCAAACCATGGGTCCATAGATGTGTATTCTTTGGTTAGTGGTCCAAACTCCAGGACGACC
>JAPYYD010005926.1:0-11619 GCA_028551405.1 Uromys caudimaculatus
TCTTCTCATTGTGTCCTGGATTTCATGGATGTTTTAGGTTAGGAGATTTTTGCATTTTGCATTTTCTTTTACTGTTGTGTCAATGTTATCTATGGTATCTTCTGCTCCTGAGATTCTCTCTTCTATCTCTTGTATTCTGTTGGTGATGTTTGCATCAATGACTCTTGATCTCTTTCTTAGATTTTCTATCTCCAGGGTTGTCTCCCTTTGAGATTTCTTTATTGTTTCTATTTCTATTTTTAGCTCCTGGATAGTTTTGTTCATTTCCTTTGTCTGTTTGATTATGTTTTCCTGTAATTATGCCTGTTTGACTGTGTTTTCCTGTAATTCTTTAATGGATTTTTGTGTTTCCTCTTTAAGGGCTTCTACTTGTTTACCTCTGTTTTCTTGTATTTCTTTAAGGGCGTTATTTCTTTCTTTCTTAAAGTCTTCTATCATCATCATGAGAAATGATTTTAAATCTGAGTCATGCTTTTCTGGTGTGTTGGGGTATCCAGGGCTTGCTGTGGTGGGAGAGCTGGGTTCTGATGATGCCAAGTAGCCTTGGTTTCTGTTCCTTATGTTCTTGCCCTTGCCTTTTGCCATCTTGTTAACTCTGATGTTAGCTGGTCTTACTCTGTCTGGCTGTGGCTTGTCCTTCCTACAGGCCTCTGTATCAATACTCCTTGAAGACCAGCTCTCTCTGAAAGGTATTTGGGTTTGGAGAGCTGTGGCACAGGGTCAGCTCTGAGAGCAGACAGAAATCAGAAGGATCTTGTACCCAGCTATCCCATGGTTCCTGTGTCCTGATGGCTCTGCAAGGCTCCCTCTTGATCCAGTGAGTTTGAACAGAAATGGTGGTTTTGCCTGTGCTCGAAGGTATGTCAACACTCCTGGGATACCAGCTCTCTCCTGGAGCCCTGTGGCCCAGGCTGAGGTCCCCAGGTCCCGGTGAGCAGTGGTGCTTGTCTTAACCCTACTCACGGCTTTTCCATGCTCCTGGGTGCGTAACTTTCTCCTGGTGCTACTTGGCTATGGAACCCTGGTGGTCCAGGCAGAGGTCTCCCGCCATAGATGGAAACCAGAAGGTTCTTGTCCCTGACTTTTCCTCCTCAGTCTCTGTGTCCTGAAGGCCTGGGAGGCTAGCTTTCTCCTGGTGCTAATTGTCTCTGGGGCCCTGTGGCACAAGCTGAGGTTCCCAGCCACAGATGGAAACCAGAAGTTTCCTGTCCCCGATTTTACCTCAGTCCCTGTGTCCCGCAAGTTCAGGGTGGGTCCTGGTGAGCAGTGGTGCTTGTTTTAACCCCACTCACAGCTTTTCCACACTCCTGGGTCTGTAGCTTTCTCCTGGTGCTACTTGGCTATGGAACCCTGGTGGCCCAGGCAGAGGTCTCCCGCCACAGATGGAAACCGGAGGGTTCCTGTCCCTGACTTTTCCTCCTCAGTCTCTGTGTCCTGAGGGCATGGGAGGGTAGCTTTCTCCCAGCACAACTTGGCTATGGAACCCTGGTGGCCCAGGCAGAGGTCTGGAATGTGGTCTTATTAGAGGAAGTCTGTCACTGTGGAGGTGGCTTTGAGGTCTCTATGCTCAAGTTCTGCCCAGTGTGGAGAAGGAACCTCCTCCTGGCTGTCTGCAGAAAGGAGTCCCCTTCTGTCTGCCTTTGGTTCAGTATCTCAGCTCCTTCAGCCCCACATCTGCACGCACACTTTCATGCTTCCCACCATGATGATAATGGCTAAACCTCTAAAACTATAAGCCAGCTCCAATGAAATGTTTGCCTTTATAATGAGTTGCCTTGGTCATGTCTCTTCACAGCAATGAAACCCAAACTAAGACAGTCATCTTGTTAGTTTGTCAAGACTGTGGCTGTTTAGTGAGAAGGGTCAGGAGAGTGATGGAGAAAAGACCTTGCTGTGTCTTCCTGGAACAGATAAGGCCTTTAAACAAATGTTTACACACCTATTTATTTTGGGCGGGCGAGCAGTGTGGCTGCACACACCACTGTACATATGTCAAGGTCAGAGGACAAGCTGTAGGAATCAATTATCTTTCCACCATGTGGATCGTGAGAATTGAACTCAGGCCAGAGAAGCAAGACCCTTTACCAAGCGAGCCATCTCAGCAGTGTTATTTTTCCTGATTTGGGAAGTGACCACCCGTATGTGCTGATGTTGTGACATCCATGAGCTGTGCACCTACAAATTGAGCACTGTTTTTTTTTAGGCGTGCTATATTCTCCAACTTATAAAGTTGTGATCACCTGCTCCCAGGTTGTACATGCCTGTATACAGATACAATGTGCACATATAATTCAAAATAAAATAAACCCTAAAAAACAGATGTAAAAAATAAAGACAATAGGCAATGACTTCCTGTCATATTTTGTTGACCAAACTTGTTGAGTTTCATGTAAACTGTACTAGTGACTTCGATATTACATTGACTAAGAGTAAAAGTTGATTCTAGAAGCATTAATCTCGATATTCTCCACCATCATTATCTGTTCCCTAGTACCGTCAAAATAGAACACATCTCTATATAAATGACAATTTTTGTCATTATCAAAAAAATGGACATAAGCATGAACATAAGGAATATTGATTTTGTGTCACAGGGATGTCTCTATTGATGTGACATGAGTTTTGTAAGTTTAGCTGCTGCCTAACATACATACATGATTGGCTCTAGAATTGAGCTATTTAGAAGATGTATTAACTTCTTTTGCCATAACAAAATCTCCGATATAAATAATTTATAAAGACAGGAGGTTTGTTTGGGCTCAGTGTTCAAAGTAACTGTCCATTTTCAGTTGCCTGGTGGCTTTGGGCTTCCAGCAAGGAAGCACATGTAGAAAAACAATGCAAGCAAAACCAGTCATGACCTAAAATCCTATCATGACGCCCTACCTCTCCAAAGTTATACCACCTTCCAAAAGTGATTCAGCCTGTTTCTAAAAGTTGAAAAGGGCCTAATGGTAGCTAAAATAAGTAATGATGTTCTTACTGAAGCAGAAGAGGCCTGCTGCCTGAACCAGTCCAGAAAGGCTTCAGCTGAAGCTAAACTAAACCCATCTTGGATGTCACATAAATGAAACCTTTTCCTAAAATGCTTGTCTGCAAAGAGCATTTTCTGATTGCGCTGATTTCTCCAGCGGCATAAGGTACAGAGAGTGATCTGCAGGCTGTGCTCCAGGGTGACCATCCAGTCATCAAAAAGTGAGTAACTTTGCAAAATTAGACTCCCCAACAGACCTCTCTCTTTCTTAAAAGTCGTTCACCAAAGTTAGAGTTGGATTGAAATTTACATTTTAAGAAAAAATTTGATTCCTTCTACTCCTTTCCAGGCTGAAAGCTTCTACAATTTTCAGAAGTTTCTTCTTTTTGACAGCCATCAAGATGTTTCTCATCATGGGATAGAGGGATCAGAAGGGGATCCTCCAGTTTCTCTTTCTGTCTTAAGCTTACAGAGTTTTCTCTTGTGAAAGCTCTTTGGCCTACAGGAAGCAAGCAGTGAGGAAGAGAGGAAATACAACAGTTAAAGAAGCCATGATGTGTCGTCTGCTCTCAGCACAGGCATGTGAAATACCTGAGTGGCTTCTTTGGCATGGCCAGCCCATTCGAGCCACCCCTGACATAATTTATCACCCCAGTTGTCTTGATGCAGTTCTGACAGCCACAAGTCCTCATGTTGAGATGGGAAATCTCTTATCTTTGACACATTATACAGTAATCTTGGAGACATACAGACAAATACTGTACCACAAAGTCAAACCAGTCACTCAGAGCAATGGCCCAGTGGTACATACAGTTCTAATGTCAGGATTCAGGGGAGGGTGTTTACAGGGGAGGGGACCATTTTTGTCCATTGTGGTTTGGTTTTAAACTTGAATCAGTTTTGTATTTAGAATTATTAACTGGGTAGCAGTGTTTAGTTATCCAAAACGGGGCATTACAGTATTTTATATTAAATATACTATTTAAAACTGGAGCAATGGCTCAGTTGAGAAAGTGCCTTGGTTTGATCACCCCAAATCCAGGTTAAAGAAAATCTAGGCCTAGTGGTGTGTTCTTAGAATCCTGGTGCTGTGAAGGAGGAGTATCTTCAGGGCTCACTGGTGGCTCAGATTAGCCTGTTTGGTGAGTTTTAGACCCATGAGAGAGCCTGTCTCAGAAGAAGAAAAGAACAAAAGCTAAAGTTGTCCTCATACGCATATGTCCATATATGTACATGTCCCCGCACACACATACACATACATAAAAAGTAACCATCTCACTGACTAAATACACTAAGAACACTAACATTTTTCAGAAGCACATATAGACATACAGAATGGTTAATAGGGTCATAATTGCCTTTGAAGTCCACACCCACAAGTGTCTCGGCAGTATCGGACCACATTACTCAAAGAGACAAAATTTAATAGTGATAAATATTTTTAAAGATTTAACAAAGTATCTGAATGCTGGTGGTAGAGAATAAGAATTATTCTGGATGAAGGGCTGTCGCTTACGTTAGTACTACCCTAAGCAAGTTGTACTGCTCTGTAAGGAAAGAATTAGCCTACTCATTTGGGAATTTAGTGGTGTTTGGAACGCAGAAAGTGACAATGTAGCT
Source organism: Uromys caudimaculatus (assembly GCA_028551405.1). Taxonomy (NCBI): domain Eukaryota; kingdom Metazoa; phylum Chordata; class Mammalia; order Rodentia; family Muridae; genus Uromys; species Uromys caudimaculatus. The sequence goes on from JAPYYD010005926.1 coordinate 4,595, forward strand.
GAAAATGGATTGGCTTTGGGGCTTGATCTGCTTTATAAATAATAATGAACCTTTTCCAACATGAAGTAATGTGAAACGGAAAAAAAAAAAATCTGTCCCTAGAGTGCAAAATTACCTCAGAACCAATTTGCATTTTTCCACTCCAAGCATATTTTCTGGGAGTTGGATGTAGAGAGGGAAGTTGCCGTAAGATAATTAATTTTAACAAGCATTCAGGAAACTGAGCTGGTCAGTGCTCAAACTGCCTTCTACCAAGTATGAATTCAAGCTATTTTTTTTTAAAAAAAAAAAAAAACTTTTTATTGTGAATTTCACGTCATGCACCCCAGTCCCACTTATCTCCCTGTCCCTCCATACCTGCCTTCTGCCCTTGCAACCTCCACCCCACCAAAAGAAAACAAAAAAATAAAATACACATACATACATACATATATACATACATACATACATCTCGCAGTGGAAGCTTCAGTGTCACAGTGTGTCACACAGTATACCCTTTTGTCCACATGTCTTCACTTGCAAATGTTCACTACAATGAGTCACTTTCCTGGTTTGAGTCCTCTGACTTCTACTACACTGTCAATACCGGGTCCATATCGGGACTCCTCTCAGATATTATCCTGCATCTCTAGTCCACAGGACCAGCCCCTTCGCAGGCCCCAGCAGTTTATAGATGGGGTAGATGTTGGCGTGGGCCATCTCAGAGCCCCGGATCTGGGCCTGGCTTGAAGCTGAGTTGGCCAGAACACCTACTCTCCTGTGCCTGCAGGGTGTGCTCTCCAGCACTGCCCAAGTGAGGAGTATGGCCAGCTCTCCCATCTGCCACAGGTGACAAAGTACTGGGGTGGCAGGGGCAACAGTGTTTGTTTTGTTTTTTTCCAATGAAAAAAATCATTTAGTTGTTTTAAATTATCTGTACTGCAACTTTTTGTGTTTTTTGGGGGGAGGGGGGTTCTTCTTCATTTGGATCCTTTCACACACAAAAAAAGTGTGTGTATGTGTGTGTGCATGTGGTGTGTATACCCATGAAAAAAAGACATAGGGTCCTGCTCTATCACACGCTGCCTTACTTCCTTGAAACAGAATCTGTCCCTGGGTGAGGCTAGCAGCCAGCAAGACCTAGTGATCCTCCTGTTTCCTACCCAATAGTGTTGGTGTCAGAGTCACTAACATAGCTGTGGTGGGTTGAATAAGTATGGCCCCCATAAACTCATGTGTTTGAACTTTTGGCCCATAGGGAGTGGCACTATTAGGAGGAGTGGCATTGTTGGAGTAGGTGTGGCCTTGTACGAGGAAGTATTATTGTCTGGGCAGGCTTTAACGTCTCCAATGCTCTAGATACAGCCAGTGTGGCTCACAGTTGCCTTCTGCTGCCTGTGGATCAAGATGTAGAGCTCTCAGCTCCTTCTCCAGCTCTACATCTACTTGCACACCTCCATGTTTCCCTCTGAAACTATAATCCAGCCCCAATTAAAAGTTCTTCTTTATAAGAGTTGCAGTGGCTACAATGTCTCTTCACAGCACTAGAAATGCAGATGAAGACAACGACCATACACGTCTTCTCTGTTTATGCTGAGATCTGAACTCAGGACCTCATACCTGTACAAGTGCCCTTACCTCACTAGCCAATTTGTTTTCTTTTAATTAATGAGAGTGCAAGGGCAGATGGTAAAAACTGAAGATGTGGAAGAGTCACATGTGGCAGCACAAACCTGCAATCCCAACATGGTAGGCCAGCCTGATGTACATAGCAAAAGAATCTCTGTCAAGGGAAAAAAAATAAGGACTGGAAGAATAGTGCACATATGATTTCCATCAGGGATTTAACTCGATGGTAAAGTGCTTTGCCTAGTAAGCCCTGGATTCAAGGAGAGTGGGGGATAGAAATAGCATGTTTCATCAAGTGGATCATTTGTTTTTTTCTTTTTTCTCTGTGATTCATAAAACACATAAGTATCTATTGAGTTGTACAGTAAGTAGTGGGAAACATGTCTTGGAATCAGAATCATATGGCTTTTTCTGTACAGTGTCTTCTCTTCCTATTAATTTTTTTAGCATTTATTTAAAGTATGCGAGTGATCTCTCTGCATGTACACCTACACACCAGAAGAACACATCAGGTGTTGCAGGAAATATTTAAAAAGGAGAATCGGCACGTTTCCACGCTAGTGCTGACAGGGCCGTAGAGCTCCAGCCGGGTGATCTCAGCTCAGCCGTCTCTCTGTGCCGGAGCTGAGTCCCTTGGCAGATCTCTGTCGCCAGGCCCACGCAATGACTGCCCACCCCATGGTCAGCCTATTTAAACTACCACAGTCATGGAATATCTTTGTAGGGCATGTGGATAGTGCCACCAGATGGGGCATAAGAACTGGTGAGGTGGAGTGCGTTCAAACTCCTGAAACCTCAGAGATTTGAGACGGCAGGTGTGGGGCCACTCCCTCTCTGCCTCTGTGACTGCTCTGGAACACATAACCATGACCCCCAACTAAGGTGACCATGGGTAGTCAGTCATGTAACTCAGCACTTGGGGTTCTTCCCCATGCAAATAGAGCATTGCCAGCATCTTAAACCTCAGCCAGTAAAAAGCCATCCCATTCCCCAAGGTTCATATGGTTCCTGTCCACAAGGAATAAAGAAAGCACACAAGTTATTTCACCAAGGGTCGTCTGAGAGTGGTTGCCTTTACTACGTTATAACACTTGGGGAAAGACTCTCTGGTACTCTCTCTGTCTCTCTCTGTGTCTCTCTCTGTCTCTGTATCTCTCTCTGTCTCTTGCTCTGTCCCTCTCCCTCCCCCTTCCCCTCCCCCTCTCCCTTTCTTGGCACTCATCTGTAGCACTCATCATTGGATCTTGGACCTGCTTGCCTGGCCAGGCTCCCAGTAGCCCACAGAGGCTCTCCTCAGAGTGCGGGCTGCTGACATTGCCCCATGGGACCCTGGATCCTGAGTATCCGCCCCACATTGGCCACTAGAATCTTTTATTCCTCCTCTAAGAGCTGTAACACTCCCAGCATTCCAGGCCAGACCAGAGGCCTGTGGAACCTCCATCCCAGATTCTGCTTCACCCTCTCAGTCTGGCATACAGGACTGCGCGGACTCCCAGTCCTGGACTTTGCCCAGCTCTCCCTAAGCTGGTGTATCAAAGGTGACCAGCAGAAAGACAGAGTATAGGACTACATATCTTGTTTTCTCCTTTTATGGTTATTGACGTTTTGGCTGGGTATAGGAGTCTGGGCTGGAATCTGTGGTCGCTTAGAGTCTGCAGGACACCTATCCAGGCCCTTCTGATTTTTAGAGTCTCCACTGAGAAGTCAGGTGTAATTCTAATAGGTCTCCCTTATTGTTGCTTGCTCTTTTTCCCTTGCAACTTTTAGTGTTCTTTTCTTTGTTCTGAATATTTAGTGTTTCGATTACTATGTGGTAAGGGGGATTTTCTTTTCTGGTCCCTTCTATCTGATGTCCTGTAAGTGTCTTGTACTTTTATAGGCATCTCCTCCTTTGGGTTAAGAAATTTTTCTTCTATGATTTTGTTGAAAATACTTTCTAGTCCTTCGGGAATCTTCCTTCTTCTACTCCTATTACTCTTAGGTTTGGTCTTCTCACAGTGCCTCAGAATCCCTGGGTGTTGTGTCAGGAACTCTTAGACTTAACATTTTCTTTGACTGATACATCCATTTTTTCATCGTATCTTCAACACCTGAGATTCTCTCTTCCATCCCTTGTATTCTTTGGTAATGCTTATGTCTGTAGCTCCTGTTCACGAATCTATAGTTTTCATCTCCAGGACTCCCTCAGTTTGTGTTTTCTTTATTGCTTCTGTTTCCATTTCCAGGTCTTGAACAGTTTTATTTGTTTCCTTCAACTGGGTTTCTTCTTGGCTTTCCTTAAGGAACTCATTCATTTCCTCCAATTGTTTGTGTTTTCCTGAATTTCCTTAAAAGATTTATTGATTTTCTCCTTAAGGACCTCAATTTTCTTCATAAGTTGGTTTTAAAGTCTTTTTCTTGCTCTTCTGTCATGTTAGAATATTCAGGGCTTGTTGTAGTACAGCTGGGTCTGGTGGTGACATTATGTGTTGCCTGTTGTTACTTGTATTCTTATGCTGGCCTCTAGACATCTGAGTTTGATGTAATTAAAGGTCTAGGTATCAATTTCTGGGTTTGTCTTTGTTGTATGGGTGTTTTGTTCCTTGGTTTCTGTTTCTTTTCTGGTCTTCTGGTCTGTGTGGCCTGGGTTTCTCCCAGTCTGTGTGGTCTCTGATAGAACAGGAAGTGTCTGCCCCCCCCCCCGCACCCCCCTTGGGAGCTGAGGAAAGGCAAGTAGAAGGGCACAGGACTGGTGATGGAAGGGGGTGCCAGTACAGTGAGTGTGGGGGGAGTTTGGCCAGCAAGCAGCCTGCCTGGGCTTCTCCTAATCTGCTTGTTCTCTGGTAGAGTGGGGCGTCTCCACCCCAGTTGGAGGCTGGGACTAAACAGTTAGGAGGGTGCAGGACTGGGGGTATAGTGGGGAGGAATCTGAAACTATGAGATAGTGGAGGAGTTGGGCAAGCAGCCTGTCTGAACTTCCCCCAGCCTCAGAGGTCTCCAGTAGTCTATGCCCCTGTTGGAGGCTGGGGCACAGCAAGTTGGAGGGTGCAGGACTGGGGCTAGGGTAGGGGGATGCTGACTTAGTGAGAGTGGGGAAGTTGCACCCTACTTAGTCTTTTCCCAGTCTGTGGGATCTCTAGTAGACATGAGAGTCTCCACCTCAGGCTTGTCTCTGGGATAGCAGGGAGTCTCTGCCAAGTTGGTGGCTGGAGTATGACATGTAAGTTATTAACTGTAAAGTAATATCAGAGAGGCTAAGTAACAAGGAGGGCTTAAAGGAGGAATGCATGAATCTGCTTGGGAAGGGGAAATACAGTAGAAAATTTGGGTGGACTGGGTGGGGGTCAGGGAGGATGAGAACAGGAGGGATCAGGTGAGAAATGATAGAGATACCATTGGAATTGGGGGGAACAATTGAGAGGCGAGGTAGAAACCTAGTGCAACGGAAACTCTAGGAATCATTTGGGGTGATCAAAACTAAGACTCCTAGCAATGGGAGATACAGTATACTCATTGATAGTATAAAAAGCAATTAAACATCTGAAACTAATACTTTTTTTTCTTCAAAGAGTAGCTTTATTGAGTTCAGGTGAAAACTACACATTAGATTTAACAAAAACAAAAGCAAAAAGAACAACCAAACAAAAAAACCCAGAGCAACAACAAAAAACCTGACAGTGATCTTTGAACTAGATATCAGCTTATTGTGAAAGCTTTTTTTTTTAATCTAGTTGTCTAAGGTTAGAATATAATCTGTTAAGCATAAAATACTTAAAATTTTGCTTAATGCATTCTAATGGTAATTACATTCCTGTTGACAAACTGATACCTTTTTACTGATTGATACTCTCTAGCCAAAGGTTGGTAAACTCTCAGTTGTCTTTGTGAGTACAGAGTATCAATGGGAAGAGTTGAAGTTATGAATAAGGTTGGTAAGCTTATCTATTTTTTTAAATTGTGCATAAAATTTTATCTAGTAAACTTATTTCTAGAAATTTATTTTGACAGAAATATGTATGTATTGTGGGATATCTATCACAGTATTATATATGATGGTGAATTAGGAGAACACGTCAAAATTAAATACAAAAGTAATAAATTGTGAAATTACTTGTAGATATTTATATAATAATTAAAATGTTATTTTCTAGGCTAAAACTTTAGAAGCCAATATTATCATCATCTTATAATTTCACATTATAAATATGATTAAAATAAATTAAATCACTTTGTAAAAACATTATGCCATTGGAAATTATTTCTGATAGATCAACTCTTACAGTTTTTTTTTTATTTTTATTTTTACTTTTTATTAATCATGGAATGATTACATCTCAAATGATATCCCCTTTCCTGGTTATCCCTCCACAACCCCCACCCGCCATCCCACATCTGCTCTTCCCCACTCTCCTTTGCCGCTATGAGGGTGCTTCCCCACTCACCCACCATCTCCGGCCCCACCGCTCCAGCATCCCCCTATGCTGGGGCATCAAACCTCCACAAGGTCTAGGGCCTCCCCTCCCATTGACGTCAGACAAGGCCATCCTCTGCTACATATGTATCTGGAGCCATGGGTCCCTCCCTGTACATGCCTCGGTTGGTGGTCTAGTCCCTGGGAGCACTGGGTGGTCCAGCCAGCTGACATTGTCCTTCCTAGGGGGTTGCAGTCACCCTCTGCTCCTCCAGTCCTTCTGCCAGCTCCCCCACCTGGGTCCCCAAGCTCAGTCATAAGGGGCAGGCAGTATCAGGCTTCTGTGATCTTATCTACAAGATTTCTTCTTGTACCCTTGCTGCTTATCCCATCAATAGATTAGGTACGCTGATCAACCTCACAAGAGTCTAAGGAAGTCTGCAGCTGATCCTGTACGTGTATAAAGTTCTTGCAGAATAATATTGGCCTAAGCAAATATTGGACTTTTGACTGTAATATATAATCTTAAAAATTGGTAAACTAAATGCCTTTTAAATACTTACAGGCCTAATGCTTAATAAGTATTAACAATATTATTTTTAATGGCAGGATGAAGAAATGAAGTTAGTTCGCCTCCATAATGTTTTAAAGTTTAAGGTGATTCAGAGTAGCTGAGTCAATATCTAATAAAGTGGCTTTTTCAACTTCTGAATCTTTTTTTTGTTTTGTTTTGGTTTGGTTTTGGTTTTTTTGATGCTTTATTTACATTTCCAATGTTTCCCCTTTTCTGGGTCTCCTCTTTGGAAACCCCCATCCCTTCCCCCTCACCGCCTCTATGAGGGAATTCCACCTCCCACCCACCCACCCACCCACCCATGCCCCTATTCCCACCTTGACATTCCCCTTTACTGGGGCCTCTAACACCCTCAGGCCCAAGGGCCTCCCCTCTCTCCCTGATGGCCATCGAGGTCATCCTCTGCCACATATGTGGTCCGAACCATGGGTCCATAGATGTGTATTCTTTGGT
>JAPYYD010005927.1:0-11619 GCA_028551405.1 Uromys caudimaculatus
CATGATTTGGACTACATATGAGGCAGAAGAATCACCTCGATGGCCACCAGGGAGAAAGGAGAGGACTTTGGGCCTGAGGGTGCTAGTGGCTCCAGTAAAAGGGAATGTCAAGGTGGGAATATGGGAATGGGTGGGCTGGTGGGTGGGAGGAGGAATTCCCTCACAAAGGCGGGGAGGGGGAGGGGACACGGGGTTTCCAAAGAAAAGGGGAATCATCGGAAATGTAAATAAAGTATCAAAAAAATATTTTCAATATTTATCCTTAATTCATATTGATACAGAGTAATACTTTATGACTAAATAATATTACATCATGTGGATATATATTTTATTTTTCATCAGTGATGGATATTTGGGCATCTAGATTATTTCTAACTCCTTTCTTTAAATAGTTGACAAAGACTTGGCAGGCTTTTCCAGACCCTCTGGGTCTTCTCCCTCTATGTCTCTGACATTATCCACACTCTCCTCTTTTGCCATGCAGCTGCTTACCGGCTATGTGGCAGCCTAAATATAACATGGCTTTCTATCTTCCTCTTCTGCCTCCCAGCAGACACCAAGGATGGTTTAAAGCTTGCCTGTCCTGTTGTTTTTCTCCTGAAATCTAATGAAATTGTCCTTTCTAACCCATTTTCAATGGAACTAAGAACCCAAAAGATTTCCCAGTAATGTGGGCATTTCAAAACTTGTAAACTAAATGTGTTGGGACACACTCTGCCAATTGGAGGGCCATGTGCTTTTACTAAGACCCCACTGCAATTAATCTTCAGTGAATGACTATTTTGTTACTCTATGTAACATGTAATTTCTCAGTTGACCTTAAAGTTTCTCAATACAATTCTTATGTTACATTAGAATTATAGAACTTTTATTCTATAAACCCTATAGTTTGGGAATAAAAGTAACTTTATTTAAAAAGAAATTTATATGTACATATCCATGTACAAACACATGCATATGTATACATAAGAGAGCCATGAAAAACCTAGAAAATCACAGGAGAGGCTACTTTGTAATTTAGCATCACTTATTAACTAATAATCCAATTATTGCATTCAACCTGTGAATGAATGCCTATTATGTCGCCTATTATTTGTATGATTATTCATTTCAAAGACAAAAGAATATAAGACTGCATGCAGAAGTCATCACCCAGGAAACAAGAAATCACCAAACCTCTCTAACAGTGACGACATTATTTTTTGCTTTCTTCTCAGTTTGAAATTGGGATAAAAAGAAATCCTTCTGACAAGAAGCCTTCTTAGCTGACTGTTTCTGAGAACTACTGTCCACACAACAAGTGACAGAAGCCTTTGTTGAATTAACAAAAATACATATTTTTATAGATGCACAATTCTGTATCTCATATTGCTCAGTCTCATCCATGTGGTTCTTTCTTTGTAGATGTTTATTGAGTGCTTTCTATGCAGCATGTACTGTGAGGCATTCTAGGGCACCTAGCACATAACACTGGCACCTTACTGGTCTTCTAGAACTTAAATTCTGATGAAGGCAGACAGAAAGCAAGAGTTACAGGCACACACATGCACACACATGCCTATTGGAGTATCATCATCGTGTAGAACAGACAGTAAGTAGCTGGAAAAAAATAAAAAGCAGGTGAAGAAGCTTTTACCACAGGGTGAGAGAGGAGCTTCTTGAGCATGGATGTGGAGCAGATGTTAGCTACTAACATGCTTGGGAAAAGCCTCCCATGTAGAGGTGACAGGACAAATGCACAGGTGTCCAACAAGCAGCCACTGTGCAGAGCAGGGGTGGTATTAATATGAGCAGGCAGGATCTGAAGCTAGTTTGTGCATATCTATATAGGTTCAGCTGAGACTTGGGGTTTTCTCCAAATGCAGCTAGGACAGTACACCACTGTCAAAGGTACAAAATACTTGGAGAAAAACTGGGGAGGCGTGCTCAATGGCAGTAAAGAAGGACTTCTGCTACTCAGCTGTCTTCCAAAGAAGTGAGGACTGACTTTTCAATATCATAGACAAGAGTATAAACTCAAGATGCTCAAACCACAAACCTGCCAAGAAGCCAGTAACTAACTCGGCATACTTGCCAGCAGGTTTGAAGTAGCTGATGATTTTCATGGCATCTTATGGTTCCCAGACAGAGATGAATTTACATATGTCTCTGTACATTTGTAAAGGTTTTTTAAAATTTATTATTTAATATGTGTGTATATGTACATGAGCCACTGTGCAAAAGTGGTCAGATGGCAACTGCTGGAGCCCATTCTCTCCTTTTGCCATGGATGGCAAGGATAAAGCCGGAGTCATCCGGCTTGGTGGCATGTGCTTTATCTGCTGATGCAGCTTTCTGGCCCTGTTTTCTGTAAATTATTAAACTAACATAAAAGAAAACAAATAGCATTTATAGTCTCAAGATATTGGAAAATATGTGAAAAGAAATTTTACCAATATCTTACTTCCATCAGTGTGTGGGAAGATAAAATGCCTGGGTAAAAATCAAATGACACAGAGGAAAAGAAAAATAATGCATATATAACTTAAGGGAACTTTCAGTCCATACCTAGGCCAAAACTCCTGCTCCTACGTCACTACTAAGTAGCATCATCTCTGAGAAATAGCAAGAGGCAACCTGAGAAGAGAAAAGGACTATAAACTGCTTCTTAGACAAGGAACATAGACAAAAGATGTCTGCCATGCCCCCAAACCAGCATTGCCCAACCAGTTATGACAAGAAAAGTTATCCCATGACAGCATACCCCTGGAGTCTCCATCCTTTCTGACACAAGACCTGTGGTCCCTTTGGTTGGAAAATAATGCCAGGACACCTGTGGGCACTAGTAGGGTTACACTACCACCTGTTCAGGAACTATTCTGATACCTCAAAGGAATAGAGTTTTACCTCAACAAAATGAACACATAACCTTCTAAAACTGTGAGACTGATTCCTCTAATCTAGTATTTGTGTTGTTGGAGTCCTAAAAGGGTCACAGAATTAGAACAGAGCTGAAAGGGAGGTTTAGGAATACATGCTGAAATTCACCAACTTTGACAAAACATAAACTTTTTTTGTTGTTGTTGATTTTTGGGTTTTTTTGTTTTTGTTTTTGTTTTTGTTTTTTTTGAGACAGGGTTTCTCTGTGTAGTTCTGGTTGTCCTGGAACTCACTCTGTAGACCAGGCTGGCCTCGAACTCAGAAATCCACCTGCCTCTGTCTCCCAGGCCACCAAAAAATTGTCGGAAAATCATAACAAAATAATTCAAAGAAATCTACCAGGACCACTTAAACTCTGTAAACATGTAAAAACTGGACACACAACTTTCTTGAAAACAACCAGAGATGCTTATGTATTACCTATGGAGAAATACAAACTCCAGTGATAGTAACCTTCTCCTCAAAAACTGTGAGGACAAAAGAAAAAGCTGCAGTATTTCTCAAGTGCTGGGAGAAATGAAGCTGTCCATTTGGAATGAAGAAGAAGTAAAGACACTCTCACACAGGAAATCTAAAAGACTTTTTTAACAGACCTGCCTTATTGGCTGAAGCAATGTCTGCTGTGTTGAAACTGCAGGTACCCTTTGGCCATCTGTAGCTTCAAAACCTTATGATCATCACATAGACAAGAGTAGTGGTCCAGAGCTGACAATCTCTGGTATCAAATGGGTTATTCTTGCTCCTTCTTAGAAGCAATGAGAACTGTCTGAAACATCATAGCAGCCCTAATCACAGATGCCTCTGCACTTCAGTAAGATTTTGGGTCTGTGACAATGATTGTCTGGCTCATCTCAGAAATACTCATTTCTGAGACAATGAAGCAGAAGGACAACTGAGATAAAATGCACATGGTATTAGAGGAAAAAGTCTATTAACAATTCAGACTTGACAGTCACCTTAGAAGCCAAGCCCAGCTCCCAGGGCTGGAAAGCCTTGCTGCCACTGCCCTCACCTGCTTTGCTTCCTGTTACTGTACACACTTGGAACATCTTCCCTACAGCCCATGTGCTAGAAACCAAAATCACATGTTGTTTGAACTTAGAGGTGAGTCTTTGAGATATATGATTCTAATTTGGTTTGGTTTGGAAATCTATACACCAAAGTGTGAAAAATTGCTACCATTGGTTTTTAATTACAGATTTAGGGGGAGGTTGCTTATCTGAATTTTTGAATTTGTTAAAGTTAAAATTCTGAAAATCAATCTTTTAAGTTCCTAAGTGTTAAAAAACACTGAAGGAAAGTTGTTTTGTTTTGTTTTTTTGTCATTACATTGCCGCCACCACCATATCTATAGGGGTTGGATCTGACTGGGCTACAAACCAAGTGAGCCACTCTGGGTAAAAAGGCCTGAAGTGAAGGGGTAGATGATGTCATAAGTGAATGGCCATCTGAATCCCAGACTAGAGACCTGAAGGAACAGCAGCAGGAAAAAACCGATGAGCTCTGCTTTCCTTCAACTTAAGCCAACCTGGCCTGGGATGCTGGGTCTGTCACTGCCCAGTGAGCCAGACTGACAATGTAGAGCAGGGGTCTTAGCAAGTACAGCCAGACCCAAGAAGACTGACGGGGTCGCAGGACCAGTCTTACTTTGTTTGACCTCCAAATTTCTGTCTTAAAATGAAAAGATTCCATTAAATAACTCCTGCTGTTTCACCTGCATCAAAAAGTCTTGTGGCTGGAGATAGATAGAGTTTCTCCAGCTTCCTGCACCATGGCTAGGCTCCTGTTTTAGTGAGGACTGCACAGAAGTAGGAGAAGCCCCATTGATGGCTCCTAGGCATAGAATATTGACAAATTTGGAACCAGAAAAGAAGAACCTGCCTTTTTGTTTGTTTGTTTGTTTTAGCAAAAAGCAGATTCTAAAGGAAATTATAGCACATGGAATGCTTCTAAATGTAGTTTAGATGATTTTGTAACTGTAGAATGCTAAAGTGTATCACAGATTTGATTTACTCAACAAATTATCCTGCTTAAAGAATTATATTGAATGGAACTTATTCAGACCATAATTATCATTTGAATATTTTTATTTTTTGAGTGCTTTTCTTTTTCCCAAATTGAAATATAAATGAATGAAAGTTGGTGCCTTTGTTCTTTCTCTACACCAGCTTAGGAAAAGCTCCTATGGAAATAAATCCCAATAAAGCACAGGTGTTAGAAGGTAGAAGTGCCAAGGAAAGGGAGGATGATCAGACCTCTTCCAGGCATCCTTGAACCCTTAGTATGGGTGTACCATCCATGGGGCATCCAAATTTCCTCCATTATTCAAGCAACTGAGTGTGTAGCTCCCCTGAGACATTAGTGCTTCTCTGTATGAGCAACTAATTTAAATAAATGACTGTTTGGACATACCCACCACTTCCCAGACAACTTACTAAAAACTGTTGTGCTTTTTCCCTTTGCTTCTTTTGAAAAGTGGGAGTGGCTATGTGTGTGTACTCATAGACTTAAAGCTACAATGTTGCTTTATTGTTGGAAGCCCTCAGGGCTCATCTTAGCAGAGGGAACATTGAGGCAGGAGCATTTTTGGTGGCATCTAAGCAAGAAAAAGTCTAAAGGGGAAATGAGGAGGGCATCTCTACACCAATAACATACTCATGGAGAGCCCCTAGCAATGGCTGCTCTTTAATCTCCTCCTTCCTGTAAATTGAAGCCAAGCTGGCTGAACTTAGTAACAATGAGCTGATATTGTAACTCCAAGGTTGAATTCTACAAAGATCCTTACTTTTTATAAACACCATGCTTCTTACCACACAGCTACGACCCCGTACCCCAAACTTTTTGTAAGGTTTTAGGAGTCAGTCACTTCTTTCTTCTTTTGTTCACCAGCTGCCTTATTTTATTGCTTGAATGGCGACCCAGGGTTCCATATACTTCTTTGACAGGTCCTGGCTACAAAGGGAGTCTGGTTCAGAAAACTCCACTGGGAGACTAAAACAGATTCAGATAATTAGCAATCCTGCCTGCTCTGCAAGTGGCACTTTATAATAATAAGAAAAGACTTTCTTTAAGAACAAAAGAACAACAACAAAAACAAAATAGATTCCCCCAAGTACTCAGCCCTCCTGTCCCTCATTGCCATTCCACTCTTACAGGAGCCAACAAGGATGAACTGACAGAGAGAGAAGCCCTTAGCTTGTGTGGTGGCTGAGGTAATCACAGTGTGGAACTCCAGGTTAGGATTCTAACTTTTTATATTTGTATCTCACCACTATGCCCCACTCTCTTTAATGTTAGCAGAGAGCTTCTTGCATATAAGAACATTTGTTCTTGTTTGAGAAGGAGTCTAGAGGAATATTTCATGTGATAAGCCCTTGTAAAACTTTTCTTCTCCTCATTATAACAACATGAAACACAGCACTTCTTCCATACACTAGAAATTGATCTCAAACTCTAACAAGAATAGTCTTTAAAATGATGAGTGTGGTTTGGTGGCCATTAGTAAGAAAGACATTAAAATTTAACATGGTATATTCAGACATGTTAAACTTCTCACCTTTTCCTCTCCGTGCACCTCAGTATTTCAGAGTCAAGCTCAGTTCCTAAGCCCCATGGGGCATGAAATCTTGAAGGAGATAAGCCTGTTAGTAAAACACCAAGCACAAGGAATCCTAAACATTTTCAACCTGGGAACAGGGGTTAGGAATTGACCTGGCTGGGTAGTTTAGAATAAAAAAGACCCTAAAGCAAAGTTGGATAAAAGCAAAAATATCCTTGATTCTCTTAGTAATCAAAGATACCAAAAGTGCTTGGGGGCTCTTATCTCTTAGCTGCTTCCTAAATGATTTTAGGGTTACCTCTTCAAATGCAGAAATGTTAGAGTAAGAAAAACTGCCAATCAAGGAAAGAAGAATCTCAGCCCTGGATGGAGATCCAACACTCCAGTTGGGCCAGGTCATCCTCTTGGCTAAAGGACCACCCTTGGGATTGGTGGTTCTCCATGAGCATGCTATAAGCAGAATAATTAGTTCTTTAAAGAGATAGTGTACTTGTTTTCTTCCTATAATCCTTGCCTCTAGTTACAAGAGCTTGTTCAGCCCCAGTACAGAAAGCTTTAGGGTTGCAGATCTGTAGCTTTTAAGTGTGACCAATTTTCTTCAGAAAAGTTTATCTTTTCTTTTTTTTATGTCTATCTCCTTTCTAAGCATGTTTTTTTTCCTACAGAATATTTACCCCCAACATTTTGGGCTTCCTTTTCTTTCTCTATAAAGCCTCTTTCTCTTCCATGTTACAGCTTGCCTGCCTTGTGTCTGACCTCCATCCTAGCTTTGACATCATGGTGTCTTTCTTTTGCTCCTATATCCCCCTCCTGGGGCAAGCTGCTGGTGTTTGCAGTTAGTCTGCCTTCAGATCTTTGTTTTCCACTGTAATTAAGTTGTTCTTGGGGTTCCATTTGAGTTCATTCTCAGATTTATTGTCAAGGAGACTAAGAACTCCAAAGAGGAAATGCAGTTCCCCCTGAATCATTACATCTCCAGGATTGAGCCATCAAGAAAGCAAATGCAGGGCTATGTGTTGCAGAACCAGGTGGACAGCAGAACCTAGCCTGCAACAACAGGCATGGTCCTTGATGGAGATACCACAGAAGAAAAGATACAAGTATACCAATTGGTGCTGTCAGGACAGAGCAGGGATGGGGGGTTTTCAACAAAACAGGGACAGAAAGAAGTCTGAAGATCCAACCTGGAAAAGATGTTTCTGCTTTAGGATGCAGCCTCACTGTCCTAAGGAGATTTCAGGTAACTCTGCTATGGTGGTCACAGAGGACATGAGTGTGGTGAGATGAGGGTACTGAGGCAGCTCAACATCAGCTCTTAGAAAAGAGGATGCAGCTCTGTCCCTCCAGGCATAGTCTAGAGGGAGCACAAGAAGTACCTTGCTGATCTCTGGTTTTTGGAATTTTCAGGTCCTGTTTTAGAGTGAATTGCCACCTCCTAACCCCTCAAAGCACGTTCAAGGACAAACCAGGGGCAAGTTACAAAGGACATTACTTGTAGCTCCAGGCTCTGATTCCTCCCTCTCTTAGCACTAACTTCTACTTTCCGGCTTTAAAGTGTCTGTCAAAATTCATGTGCTGAGCGCTTACAGACAGAAGCAGTTTTGGTAGGTGGGCCTATGGAAAGCACTTAGGTCATTGGCACTCCATACTCAGGGTGAATTAATGTCATGTCAAGACAGTGAATGTGTTCCAGCTCTGCTTCCTCCTACACATTGTGCCTGACCACTGTACAATAAAACTCGACAGTCTCCACCATAAACAGACACTTCTATCTTGAACTTCTGGCTTCCAGAATCATGAACCAAAGCAACTTCTATTTATGATAAATTACTGTCTGCCTTGAGTATTCTGTTATAGGGAAGGGGATTGAAATTATTTTCCGGTTTAGGATTAAAAGACTCCAAAGAAAAGTGACCAATTTTTGCCTAAAAGCCAGGAATGAATGTTCTTGGGTATCCCTCTAGTCTCCTCCTATTGCTGAAGGCCAGAAATTTTAGGAGTGTCTAAATCAAGAAGGTCTTTGTTCCATCATGGCCAGAAGCTAAAGAATCCAGAAATGGGTAGGTTAGGATGGAGTAGGTTTTTTCCTTATCTCTTTACCCTAAAGAGTCCCTCTTTCTGGAAACCATACTGAGGTTAGGATTGCTTAACATCTGGTACACAACTCATCCTACTTCCATTCATTGAAACTGTATTAGGTGAAAATAAGTGTAGCTCAATTATTTCCATTAGTGGGACTTCTCCTGATGTCAGAAGCTCAGCTTTCCTTTTCTCTTTTAATCTCCTTGTAATAAAATGTCTTTGTACATCTCACCTTTTGCAGTCTATGAATTTCGTACTTTGAATTTATAGAACAGAACCAAAAAGCCTCTGCATCAGGGTGGCTTTGATGGCAATTGAACTAGCCCCTCCCCAAGCTAAATACAACAGAGCTAAGAAAGGGTCTACATTCAAAGATACCTCCATAGCCCCAAATCATTTCAGCAACAGAAATACACTACGATATACACGTTCCTCATAATACAAAGATAGATAGCATCAAAATTGTAAAAGAGATGGTAGAGCAGAGACAAGCAGAGTGCACTCCTGAGAGTATACCACACAGCTAAGGGAAAATATGTCACTTACAACTATAGAAAGGAGTGGGAAGAATGAAAAGGGAAAGGAAAGCTGCAGTAAGCACCGGAGTAAAGCACTCTTGAGCTCATCTCTCTAATCCCTTAACTTCTTTACTTGTATGCTCACTGTGCAAATATGGACATTTTCATTCCAGTCTTCCAGATAATGGCATTTTCATTCCAGTCTTCCATGTATTAAAACTGTGTGCTCTGTTCATTTTGCTTTCCAAAATTTTGCTTGTCCCCTTTTTCCTTTCATTACTGTGTGTATGACTTTCTATCTCATTCATTTATTGATAGACATCTAAACTGACTCCAAGCCAGGGATTCTTTGAATGGTACCACAACAAGCAGGGATACACATCCATGTGGGAATTATGTCAGGTTCTTTAGGCACAATCATAAAAGTACCATGTCTGGAACATGAGGCAGCTGTACTTGTTTTGTGAGTAACCTCTGTATTGATTTCCACATTGACCTTACTAGTTATATCCATACCAATAGTATACAAGTGTCCATTTTCCCTACATGTTGCCAGCATTTATTCTTACCATTTAATGTGTGTATATGTGTGTGCATGCACACACACACACACACAGGCACCATATTATTGTGTATGGGAAGATGCCTGCACAATTGTGATTGTGTGGAGGTCAGAGGACAGATATTGTCCACCTGTTTTTGAGACATCTCATTTCATCTAAAACTCACCAAGTAGGCCAGGATTAATGTCCAGAGAGTCCTAGAGAGGTGCTTTTCTCTGCCTCTCTAGTACTTGGATTATAAGAGTATGTTCTCCATGCTTGCCTTTTGATTTTTAATGTGTTATAAGGATTGAACTTAGGTCCTCATGCTTGCAGAACAAGAACTTTACCAACTGTGCTAGTGCCCCAGCCTGCTGTTTTTTTCTTTTTTCTTTTCACAATAACCAGTATGATTGGGGTGAGATAAAATATTAATGTAACATTTGATTAGATTTTCATAATGGCTAGTATCGTAAAATTTTTCATGTTTTTTTTGTCCATGTGTCTACTCATTTTGGTTTTTCATTTACTAATTGGATTATTTATTTGAGAATGGGGCTTAAATTTTTGAGTTCTATATAGATTTTAGGTATTAATTTTAGAAAGAGAAAGAAGGTATGGATTTGGGTGGTGAGAAGGATCAGGGGGACTTGTGGTGTGATCACAGTATATTGCATAAAAAGTTTTCAAAAGAAAAAGAGATAAGAGAACAGAAATGTTCCTTTACATTTCAGAGAGCAAGAAACATGAAGAAAGGATGATTAAAACGGTGAGAGACAAAAAGATACTGCTGTGCTAAGAAGAGGGTATTCACAAACTAGAATCCTTCAGAAACATGAGATCCAACTGTATTAAAGGAACAGTGAGGTGAGTCATACAGAGCCACATGGAAATAACCATGAAGTGAAATTTCATGCCTATCAAATGAGGAAAAGAACTCCTTCTACCTCTAACCATGAAGTTGAGAAAGATGGAAAGTCCACACTTCAGAATAAGCTAAGCATCTCTGACCTTGAAATTCAAAGCCCATTTTAAAGTTTGAAACCCAAAACAGAAATGGCAAGTAATAGACAATATATATATATATATAGACACACACACACACACACACACACACATATGAATGAGATACCCATGGGAAAACAGAAGTAAATGAAAATATACTTTTGGTCACTGAAGGAAGGTTTTAAAACAACCAAGAAAATGAAATTGTTAAAATACATTAAAGATCCCAACACACAGTAGAAATGAGAAGGAGGCAAGTTGAAAGAAACTGTAATGGAGGAATGGCACCATTACTGAGCTAGAATATTGGAAACATGCACGAGTAAAATTATTAAGACTTAAAAGAAGTAAACAAAACTGTGGGCTTCTACAAAAACAGAATCTCATTGCTGTTAGACTTTCAAAATTAACAACATAAAACAGGGTAATAGGGACACAGCCAATGGCCAGACAGAAGTTGAGGATATCAGTGAAACAGCCCTTATAAGAATGAATGCAATATCTAACCATTCACCTTCTGTGTGGCTCATTTTCTATATAAGTAATCAGATCCTATATAAGCCAATAGATCCTAAAACAATTAACTCCAAGTTCTAGAATTAAAGACAAATTTCTAATAATGGAATTAAAGACACAGATCAACACAAATCCAACAATTTTCAGCAGTTTAAAAACCCATTTTTTCCCTCCCCCTGGTCGTCCTCTAGTTCAGACCACTAACCAAAGAATACACATCTATTGACCCATGATTTGAACTACATATGAGGCAGAAGAATCACCTCGATGGCCACCAGGGAGAAAGGAGAGGACTTTGGGCCTGAGGGTGCTAGGGGCACCAGTAAAAGGGAATGTCAAGATGGGAATATGGGAATGGGTGGGCGGGTAGGTGGGAGGAGGAATTCCCTCACAGAGGCGGGGAGGGGGAGGGGACACGGGGTTTCTAAAGAAAAGGGGAATCATCGGAAATGTAAATAAAATATCAAAAAAAAAAAAA
>JAPYYD010005928.1:0-11617 GCA_028551405.1 Uromys caudimaculatus
TGTGTGTGTGTGTGTGTGTGTGTGTGTGTGTTCACGTGGATGCAGAAGAGTGTGGGCACAGTGTGTGTGTGTGTGTGTGTGTGTGTGTGTGTGTGTGTGTGTGTGTGTGTTCACGTGGATGCAGAAGAGTGTGGGCACCCATGAGAGCTCGCCTGAAGCAAGAGTGAGACTGACTCGGATCCAAACCCTGAAAATCTCCTTCTGAGCCTGGCAGGGTTAGGCCCCCTCTCTCCCTGCTCTGGGCCTGCTTGCTGCTCTGCACAACCTCAGCCCCCCCACCTCTGAGAACAGTCGTGGAGTCAATGCCAGGATTATAGGTGCAGCTTTGTCCCTCCCAATAAGAACGTGATTGGCAAGAGCCTGGAATTCCTCTGTCTTAGGGTTCACTGCTGTGAACAGACGCCATGACCAAGGCAACTCTTAAAAAGGACAACATGTAACTGGGGGTGACTTACAGGTTCAAAGGTTCAACCCAGGCAGGCATGGCATGGGAGGAGCTGAGAGTTCTATATCTTCATCCAAAGGAAGCCGGGAGCAGACTGAATCTCCCTTTCCCCACCGGGCAGAGCTTAAGTTTAGGAGTCTCAAAGCCCACCCTTACAGTGACAAGTGTCCTCTAACAAGGCCACACTCCTCCCAATGGAGCCACTTCCTGTGGGCAGAGCACATTCAAACCACCACATCCTCTTTTATATAAATGAAGCATTCCCAGCACCTCAGGTTCAGCCAGTAACATATACCCATCCTAAAACCCTACCCACTCCCCAAGGACTGTATAACCCTTATTTACCCCAAATAAAGTTGAGGTGTCTCACTGAAGGTAATCCGGAAGTCAATTCGTCATACTCACAGCTGTCCAAACCCTGTACACACCCCAAATCTGCTCCCCTTACCCTTGTGGGCCGGTGGCCAACCACCTTCAAGGAAGGGGAAATCCACTGAAGAAGCAATGGATTCCCTGGAGCTGGAGTTATGGGTGAGTGTGAGCTGCCTGACACAGGTGTGAGCTGCCTGACACAGGTGTGAGCTCCCTGACACAGGTGTGAGCTCCCTGACACAGGTGTGAGCTCCCTGACACAGGTGTGAGCTCCCTGACACAGGTGTGAGCTCCCTGACACAGGTGTGAACTATCTGATGTGGGTGTGGCCTGTCTGATGTGGGTGTGAACTGTCTGATGTGGGGGCTGGAAACTGAATTTCAGTTCTCTGAAAGAGCAGCTAGTGCTCTCAACACTGAGCATCTCTCCAGCCTAGTGTACTCTTACCGTTCTTGGTACTTCTGCTGAACTGATTGTACTATCCTGCCTTGAATGATTTTTGAAGCAGGCTCTAGAAAGCTATCTTCAAGTGACCTAACATCCTCCCAAACTTACAGTCTGATTGCATTTGAATATGATTTAAAAACCAGATTTGGGTATCTCCCCAGTTCCCAGAATTATAGTAACAACACATACAAACTCACGCCATCCATTGCCACATCGCATTCAGTGAAAGCCCCCAGGGGACAGGCTTATGTGCTCTCAGGCTGTACCCTGCTTGCCTCAGGTCTCCCCTGTCTGTCTGTAGTGTCAATCCTGGAAATGGGAGCATCTCACAAAAGTTTACCCCCCTCCAGCACTGCTGTCTGCCTCATACTCACGCTAAGGCCTGAAAATGGTCCATTCCTTCACAGTGAGGCACAGTGTCCACATAGAGGGCAGAGTATCCTGGGTATGCATATATATCTACTCACTTAATCATTAGTAGATCAAAATAAATCATTTCTACCTTCTCAGAAGCAGCCTTTATGTATAGAAAGACAGGAATAGATTCCGAGTCTCACAGCCACAGGAACAGGGAGTGTGGTAGAAGCTGTGTGCCTTCATCTAGGAGCCTTGGCTAGAGGAGTTGTCCAGGAATTGTCCCGACTCTGCTAGGTGCTAGCACCGATGTCCACAAGTTGTACAAAAATTGACCTCCAGCCCCCCCCAACCCCTGCTCCACCCTGCAAACTATGCAAAGATAGAGAGGTTGGAGTCTCGCCTTTCTGGATGAGACACTTGCTCTGGTATAGTCAAAGACCTCTTCTGTGTTATGAAGGTATTTCTCCAAAATTCACCTTTGACACTCTGTCCCCAGAGCAGCAGGGTTGGGGTCTTTGGGTGGTGTTTAGCAAAACCCTTGTGGAAGGTCATAAACAAGGCCTTTAGAGTCTGTGCTCTGCCACAAGGATGTGGGGCACACAGCATGGAGCACTCCTTCCTGAGGGAGGACATCGCAAGGCAATGGCTGGCAGAAAGGAGCCCAGCCCTAACCTGCCGGCTCCTTGATCTCAGGGTTCTGTCTTCCAGAGATGTGAGGAATGAATTTCTGTTCTGTACAAAGTGTCCATCTGTGGTCCTCTGAAGTAACATCGCAGAGTGGGCAGAGGGCCCTGACCAGCCTCACCTTGGCCTCTTTCAAGTTGGCAGAAGCTGCCTTGTGTTTTGTTTCAAAGCAGGGTTTTGATAAGTGATATTTTAAGCATAATCCTCCTGCCTGAGCCCGCATCACCCCAATAGCAGGCCTGTGCCACCACGCCCGGTATTGTTACATCCTTTCTTAAATTGCTTTCATCTAGGAAAATGTAGCTCCACTCTTTCTGCCATGGATTTACTCTTTACCTACCTGGTTAGGTCAGGCCTGCGTTCATCTTCTGACTCATCATCTTGTTCCAAGCCTGCTTCCTTGAGCTGCGGCCTTCATAGCACCTGGTTGTGACTCTCGGAAGCTGGCACGGTGAGATGGGATAAAGAGCATAGGCCATTCCTCCTGGAGAGAAGTCCTTAGCTACCCTGATCCAGGCGATCGAAATGGGTTTCATAAGAAAGCGGGTCAGTTAATCACACCCATGAAAAGAGCGATCCGAGGCTTGAGTCAGGAGAAGAGAGCTACAACCTGGAAAATCCTGGTCTAAAAATTGGCCAAGACAGTGCCAGATGCCCTCCACCTCACTCCTCAGAGAACGGCCATAGTCCATGG
Organism: Uromys caudimaculatus; assembly: GCA_028551405.1. NCBI lineage: Eukaryota > Metazoa > Chordata > Mammalia > Rodentia > Muridae > Uromys > Uromys caudimaculatus. The sequence goes on from JAPYYD010005928.1 coordinate 3,000, forward strand.
CCCCCAGAGAGGTTGGTGGCCTTCCTGCCCTCAGGCCATGGTCTCAAGCTCAACAGTTCCATGGCTCTGTGAGGTCACTGAGAGAGAGGAATCAGGACTTGGGTCTGTCTCCAGTCCTCGCTCCAACTCCTCGCTCCCTTGGGTTTTGGCAATTTTGGGATGAGGGGAGGTCAGCTGAGTGAGTCCAAGTTCAGTCTCCCCTCCAGCCACCACAGCCTCTTCCCGCCTTTATGAAGAGAAATTAGGCAGTGTGAGTCGCTTCCACCAAAGCAAGCTGAGACTCCTCTCTGAAGCTCCTCAGAGTGGGAGGACAGCACTGAAAGCAGCCTTTGTTCTTCTGTTTTTAGAAAACATAAAGAACAAGAAATCTGCATTCAAACTAGGCTGAACAAAAATGTTTGCGCAAAGCGAGATTGAGAAAAGAGAGGGGACCTTAACATCGAGCACCGTGGCCTTCGAGACCACGGCGATCACGTTCTTCATCATCCTGCTCGTCTGCTTCATTTGTATCCTCTTCTTACTGGCAATATTTCTATATAAATGGTATAAGCTCATGTCAATAATCAGTGTAGCTCTCAAGGCATGGAGCAAGAATATCTAGAAATAACATGAATTAATTTTAGATAGCTGGTGGCACACACCTGTAAACAGGTGGCACACACCTGTAATCCCAGAATTCTGGAGGGAGAGGGAGAAGGATTAGTAATTCAAGGTCATCCTTTATTACAGAGACTTCGAGGTCAACCTAGGCTATGGGAGACCCTGTCTCCAAACCCCAATTGAAATAGAATAAGTAAAGTAGTATTCCACTTCGGAGTTTTGAAAGTGCCAGTTTCCTGTTCAAAAGTGAAAGTCCCACACCGTGCCCCAGAGCCTTCTTTTTTTGATGCTTTGCTTGTTATTTTAGTTACACACGTAACAACCAAGAAGAGCCAGTGAAGCCCCTCTGTCAAGGTGAAAATGAAGGTGAAGACTGCTTAACTGCTAATGCACAACATGATCAAGACAAGTAAGTCTAGGGACTGGGGAGAGGGCTGCTGAGGTATGACACCCCAAGTCTGGCTCCTAGCACCCACATAAAAAGGCAAGTATGATAGCAACATTTGTAACCCCAACTGGGGGCAAAGACAGATCCCAGCTGTGCACATGAGGTTCACTGACTGATCCCAACCCATCCCCCAAAAACAAGTCGAAGAAATGACATCCAGATGGCAACAAACAACCTCGGAACTCCATACACACCCAGCCAGATAAGAGACTGGATATTCACATTCCACACACGCAGAGTCACACACACAATCACACACACAATACACACTTAGACATACACACATATACACACAAGACACACAAAGTTACACACAGTCACACATACATATACACATACACACACAGACACACAGAATTATACACACAGTCACACACACATACATGCATATTCAGACATACACACACAATGTCACACACACAGAGTTACACACATAGTCATACATACATAGTTACACACACATACTGTCACACACACAGAGTTACACACATAGTCATACATACATAGTTACACACACATACAGTCACACACACACAGCGTTACACACATACACACACACACACACACCAACATAAAGTAATGTGGATGTCCTAGTCATTTTTATGTGTGGTAATGTTGACTAAGATGTATGCAGTTTTTAAAAACTCTTGGTGATTTTCCAGGGTCCTACTGCACTTCGTAGACGTGAACATGCCAGTGAGGCCTGGCATTCTTGTACAAAGGCAGAGTAAGGAAGAAATGGCCACACCCTTAGGAGACCGCTTCAAGGCAGAAGAGTACAAAACCAGACAGACACATGAGCCTGGGAATGCTAGAGAAACCAACCATGAGGTGACTTGTTCTCTCTTAGGGGCTGCTTAGGGCGTGGGTTTGATCAGGGAGGAGAGTCACTGTGCGGACGTCATTAGATAATAATAATTAGACCAGGCACCGTCAAGCTGCAGGCTCGCCACTGTTAGCGTTCATTCCTACATTCCTGTTCGTCTTAATATTTCCCCTTCGTTGTTTTTCTTATATTCCTGGGATCTTAGAGCTAGAAAAGTCCTTGCCACTTATCTAGGAACTAAACTTCGGTCCCATGGAAAACTGAAATGAGCTGCGACCTTGCTATGGCTGCTAAACAAGTGCTGTGTCCTTACCGCAGTTCTGAGAGCCCTCCACATCGGCACACATTCACTTCTAGAACCTTCATGAGCTCCCGCTGTGCCTCTGTAGCCTTAGGCAGGATACTAGGCCATATTGCTCTCAGCTTTGACTACATGCCTCAAGTAATGCTAGTCTGTACCAGTGGAGGGAGCCAAGCACGGTGGATTACCACTGCTGTCTAGACCATTTGAAGCCTTTTCTATTTCTCATTTCCAATGTACATATTAACAATGCTTTAAAACACAGGGCTCTACGCTGTCCATAGGTTGATCATTTGTTTGTCCCATTCTCTTTGCAGGGTAAGCTTGCTGAGAAAATACCCATGCATGTCCACAGACCTCCTTCAGTTCCAGGAAGCCAAAAAAGACCTTTAAAAGGCGTGACATTTTCTAAGGAGGTGATTGTTGTGGATCTTGGAAACGAATACCCTACACCTCGAAGCTACGCTCGAGAGCACAAGGAGAGGAAATGAAGTGCAGAAAGAACTGTGTAAGAAGTGTAAGCTTTGACCAACTCGGATCAACTGAGGGTACGGGGTCATGTCAAGGCGGCAGGAGGATGGGAAGTGAGCAAATACAGACTGTATTCTACCTTCCTGGAAGAAGAAAACTGTGCAAAATTCTGTACGTAAAATACTGAGCTCGAATATAGTTTTTAACAAACAAATCTGAGTTTGGTAAGTTGACTATAATAAATATCCTTAAATGTCTGTCTAGCACAGCTGTGAGTATCATGTTTGTCCAAGTGTTTTAGAAAGGCCACACTTTGGACCCTTTAATCAGAGGCGGTCCGTGATCACACTGCAGCTACTATCATGGGAATCCTGAAATCTATATCTGGGGTCCTCTGTGCATTGCACATAATCCAAACCTTCCAAGTACTAATTATTACTTTATAAGATTAGCTCAAAAAACAAACTACTACCAACAAAACCTACTGCTAAATTTGGCAGACTTTAGGATTAAACCATTCTTGATTTAAAATTACTGTCAAAGGCAGGAACACGGATACACACCTGTAGTATCAGCTACTTGGGAGACCAACTTCAGGAGATTGCTTGAGTCTATGTGAGACCAGTCTGGGCAATACAACAAGACTTCATCTCTAATAAATGCTAAAAATGTGCTGTTCAAATGTGGACTATTCAGCCTAGAACAGAATGGCCACCTTCAGAGGGCTGCAGGAAGCATGAGCAAATGTGAGGGGCGGGAAAACATGACTGTGTGGAAGACTTCCTCCTGAGGGCTCCTGTCAGAGACTTGACAGAGAACTCAGATGTACTGAGCAGCCAGCAACGGTCAGTGTCCCAAGTGAGGTAGAAGCATGGGAGAAGACTACGTTAAGTTGGTCTGGGCTGAGAGAGAACTCAGAGACTCTGTGTTCTCAAGAAGCATTTTAATATTTTACCTAAAACCACTATTACAATTCTGACTTATGGTAAAACACACATATACCTGATTGCTCAGTGGTGGTAAATTCGTTCACATTAGTATACGGTCATCATTTCCAGCCATTCACAGAAGCCATCTGATAGGACTGCAACACTCTACCCCAGTGTTAGCTCCCAGTCCCTCCCCCGTTCCTGTTTCCAGGACTTGTCCCTGTGAATCTGACTACTTCACGTGCGTTTCCTTTCAGGCTAGCTTGTGTCCTTTAGCAGTGTCCTCGTGGGTGATGTGTCACCACCTGCGTCCCTGTGCAGCAGAGTGACGTTGCATTTGTGTGTACACCACGCTGAGCTCACCCTCGTCTGTTGACGGACAGTTCTGTTGCTTCTGTCTCTGGACAACTGTAGTGATGCTGATAGGAATATTTACCATCTAAGAAAAAATGAAAAAAAAATCAGACTTACCCACTGTGTGCTCCAGTGTAAGTTTGTAATTTCAGTGTCTGCTTCCACCTCTGCATTTATGGAAACAAGTTACTTCATCCTAAACTGATAAGAGTACAGGTGAGATTAACACTTAAAGGTATTTCAGAGTCAGTATTTCCTGTTCTAGTCAAGGCTTGGTGAGAACTCCATCAGGAGCTGTCGTGGTCCAGGCACACAGGCTCCCAGAAGTCCAGGAGCCTCAGGGCCGTTAACACAGCAGCAGTGCACTCAGGACAGCATAAGGTGCTTTATTGTTAATTTGGGTTTTATTAGTTCTGTGATGCTGTTTGCATTTACTTGGTTTTGTTTTTATTTTGGAGTCAATGAAGACTCTACCTCGTCTTTACCCAGGTTTACATTTCTTTATATTGAAGCAGAACAGTAACAGTTGATGGCAATAATGGGGGGGGGGGGGAGGCAGGGAGACCAGGGTGTGGCAGCTCCTGATTTTGGAGTGAGAGACTCCCAAATGGAAATCCTAGAAGAATGATTAGTGATTTTTTTTTTTTTTTTTTGGTTTTTCGAGACAGGGTTTCTCTGTGTAGCCCTGGCTGTCCTGGAACTCACTCTGTAGACCAGGCTGGCCTTGAACTCAGAAATCCACTTGCCTCTGCCTCTCAAGTGCTGGGATTAAAGGCGTGCGCCACCACTGCCCAGTGATTAGTGATTTTTTTTAAAAGTGGATTTTAGCTCTGTTGAATTTGTAATGTTGGCCAGAGGGTCAACTAAAGAAGCCAAATGAGGAGTGGGTGTGGTGGCAGAAGAAATGTGAATTTGAGGCCAGCCTGAACTACATAATGAGATCCTATCTCAAATAAACAAAATAAAACACAGATGGATATTAAACAAACAAATGGGCCACTGGGTGTGGCACAGCACTGGCAGGAACAAGCACCACAAACTTCTGAGTTTGAGGGCAGCCTGGTCTACAGAGTGAGGTTGTGTTTCAGGCTAGTTGGAGTTCTATAATAAAACTCTGTTGTCTTAGTTCTCTGTTGCTGAGATAAAACACCATGACTGCATCGCTCCGCCACTGGGCATGGTGGCTTGGGGAGGAGGAACACGGAGCATGACTGCACTTACCCCATGCCCAAGGCTGGGGATGATGTGGGCTGTAGGGAAGCCCCAAGACACCAGAGCTGGTTTAAGGGTCCCCAGGCCTGCAACGTGGTCAGGCCATAAGGTTCTCAAGCTCTTGGACATCCAGGCATTGCTGATAGTTACAGAAGAGCAAAGAACAGAGTCTGGGGTCCAAGGGCTGGGGACAGCATCTAGGCTGGGGCTGGTGGGAAAAGGGAAGCTCCGGCTTGTCCCAGCAGAGATTGTCCTTAGCTTGTTGGATGCAGGCTTGGTGGCAGTTGTGGCTGGGAGCGCAGAGAGGACTTCTATGGGAGATTAGGCTGCGGTTCTGTAGGCAAAGGCCTTCTCCGTGGCTCCCCACAGCAGATCTTAATGAAAAGAGGCAGCCCATGGTCCTGAACAGTTTATTGTTATGGCAGAAAATGGATGCGTAAAAACATACTCCACTTCTCAGGGTAGGCCTGAGATTAAATACCTTCTGCAGGGAGGGATGTCTGGGAAGGGAAGCTTATTGGCAATACTCTCTGAACCTCTAGGTACCTCATTAGCATGGAGATCTCTGTTTTGAGCCTACTTGACTGTGGTCACATCTCTTTTCCTATTGTCTTGGTCTGAGAAGTTAGGGATGTTTCATCTACATGCGGAAGAGCTTAGGGCATTGCCCTTATGTGCCTGATGGCCACAAATCTATGAGAAGGGGCTGCGACTACATGACAGGGGCCTGGTACTGGGAGCAGGTGAAGCTCCTACCATCCCTTCAGGGTCTCTGGGGCTTCTAACCTTTAGCTCGACTTTACCAGGCTTCCTCTCATGGTCCACTGACCCGCACATGACCAACTTATAGAAGAAATGTTTATATGCAACTTAAGGTTTCAAAGTGTGAGCCCATGACCGTCACAGTAGGGAGCTTGGCAGCAGACAGGCATGGTGCTGGAGCAGTAGCTAAGAGCTCTACCTCTTGAGCCATAACCAAGAGGCAACACACACCCTAATCCTTCCCAAGCAGTTCTACCAACTTGAGATCAAGAATTCAAATATTTGTATCTATGGGGGACACTCTCAAAACAAAACCTGTCTCAAAACAAAACAAAACAGGCACCCACAGAGGAACAGACAATCGGCAAATGCTGCATCTGCTGTGTAGTGCTTGATGTCATCTTCAATATATTCTGAGTGGCAGCAAGTCACCAAGACACATCTGTTTCAGTAGCTGTCCTTACAAGAGTCTGCGCTCTTGTCTATACTTCCAGCTCCAGTGCAATAGCCCCCATAGTGCCACTGCCCTCTCCATAAAGGAAGCACGTTTCCACTATGTCCTACTCACCTACTGTTTCCTGTATGTGAAGATAACCTCTTTTCAGAAATATTATGACAAAAGGATTATTTTAATTCCTAAGTGATTGAAAACTTTCAGGTAAGCCGGGCAGTAGTGGCGCACACCTTTAATCCTAGCACTCCAGAGACAGAGGCAGACGGATCTCTGAGTTTAAGGTCAGTCAGGGCTATACAGTGAGACTCTATCTCAAAAAACCAAACCAACAATAGTGATAACAACAAAAGCCCTATTTCAACCACAGGAGCGAGAAAAGGATGAGCCAGTTATTTTACAAGGTGCAAAGGTAAAGGAGGAACAGAAAATGGCCCAGACCATCTGGGAGCTGGTGTGGCTCACGGATAGACTGCTTGCCTACCATGCATGCAGCCCTGGGGTTTATGCCCAGTGTCTTAGTTTAGTTTAGTTTAGGCTTTAATCTTACAGTTTCTATTGCTGTGAAGAAACTCCATGACCAAAGAAAGATAGGGAAAGGTTTATTCAATATACACTTCCACTGTTCTTGGTGGTCATCCGATGGCACTGGTATCTCCAAAACTGCTGGACTCCTGTGCTGCAGTTGGGCTGCACTTTCAACAGCAGCCTCTCCCGGGCTCTCTTCAGAGACTCCATCCCTGCCACACAGTGCCAAGCAACAGCCACTTTCCATGACTCGTTCATACCTTCAAACCCACCTGGGTGACTCTTCTACTACCAAGTTTGGTTGCCAGCACAGGGTACACCCTTGGCCATGTCTAGACCACAGCTTCTGTGTGCCGACTCCAAGGAAACACTTCCCAGGAGATTTTTACCTCAGTGATGCTGGTCTCTTCTCAATCACTGCTAATTTCTTAGCTCTGACGAACCATCGTCAATTGTTCCAGTAATGCAGAGGTTTCACCTCAATAATGCTGATCTCTTGTTAATCATGGCTAACTCTTCAGCTTCAGCTCACCAGAATGCTAGAATCTCAGTTCAAAATAGCAAATGTCCCTGATAGAGTCTTTAATCTTCCCTCTGAAACGCCACAAGCCAGGCCTCCATCCCCAGCGCTGCTCTCAACAATCTTACCTCCCAAGCTCCCACACAACAGCCCACTGAGCTCTCAACACTCAATGGCTTTTCTAGCCCAAAGTTCCTGTACTGGCTAGTTTTGTGTGTCAACTTGACACAAGCTGGAATTATCACAGAGAAAGGAGTTTCAGTTGAGAAAATGCCTCCATGAGATCCAGCGGTAAGGCATTTTCTCAATTAGTGATCAAGGTGGGAGGGCCCCTTGTGAGTGGTGCCATCTGTGGGCTGGTAGTCTTGGCTTCTATAAGAAAGCAGGCTGAGCAAGCCAGGAGAAGCAAGCAAGCCAGTAAGGAACATCCCTCCATGGCCTCTGCATCAGCTCCTGCTTCCTGACCTGCTTGAGTTCCAGTCCTGACCTCCTTTGGTGATGAACAGCAGCATGGAAGTGTAAGCTCAATAAACCCTTTCCTCCCCAACTTGCATCTTGGTCATGATGTTTGTGCAGGAATAGAAACCCTAAGACAAATTGGTACCAGTGAAATGGGGTCGTCCTGTGACAACCTTATCATGTTTTGGGGAAGACTGTGGAAGGACTTTGGAACTTTGAGCTAGAAGAGTCATTGGGATGTTAAGAGCTCTATGGGGTGTTCAGGAAGATAATGTTGAGAACAGTGCAGAAAATGGAGGCCTGGCTTGTGAAATTTCAGAGGGAAGATTAAAGACGCTTATCAGGGCTGTTGCTATTTTGACTGTGAAGATTCTGTGGTTTTGGTTAGCTGGGGCTGAAGAAATCAGCTGTGATTAACAAGATACCAGAACTACTAAAGCAAAACCATTGCATTACTGGGACTATTGATGCTGGTTAGCTAGAGTTGGGAAATTGGCAGTGATTGGGAAGAGACCCACATCACTGAGGTAAAATCTTCTGAGAAGTGTTTTCTGAGAGTGAAGGAATAGGGGAGCTGGCTAAAAATTAAGCTGGCTAAAAATTTTTCCATTTGCCTTCTGGCTGACCCAGTTAACAATAGCAGGTGAGTCCCTCAAACCTTAAGGCCCATAGTGAACTGTATCTGAACTCTATGTACCCATAAATCTTGGGAAATTGTTTCACCCTCCCTTCTGAGAATGTTCCGCTCTGTTCTGCC
>JAPYYD010005929.1:0-11617 GCA_028551405.1 Uromys caudimaculatus
CACTGCCCAGCTCCACACATTCTTTTTTTACAAATGAAAACAAAACAAAAGGAAAAAAAAAAAAAAAACGAGTTCTCATGGGAGGGGAAGTGAGTCTCAAGATTACAGAGTGTTGCAGGGCTGTGGTGCCGCACGCCTTTAATCCCAGCACTTGGGAGACAGAGGCAGGTGGATTTCTGAGTTTGAGGCCAGCCTGGTCTACAGAGTGAGTTCCAGGACAGCCAGGGCTACACAGAGAAACCCTGGCCTGAGGGGGGTGGGGGGGAGATTACAGAGTGTTAGAAGTCAAGATGTGAGTGAGAAAGACTCAAGTTCTTTCTCCCCTCTACTCAGCCCCGCCAGCCCCAGGGACCCAATCCGGTAGACAGAAGACTTGAGGTGCACACCTCTGTCCCCTCCCACCCCACCGCTGCCCCTCCTGTGTCTCTCCCTCCTGCCCTACAGTCGGCCCTGAACGAGTGGCTATCCTCCAAGACTCTACCACCCGCACGGGCTGCACTATTAAAGTGGACTTCAACACGTCCCTCACCCTGTGGTGTGTGTCCCGGTCCTGCCCTGAGCCAGAGTACGTGTGGGCCTTCAATGGGAAGGCCTTGAAGAATGGCCAGGATCGCCTGAACATCAGCAGCATGACTGCAGCCCACGAGGGCACGTACACGTGTATTGCTAAGAACTCCAAGACGCTGCTGTCCGGCTCTGCCTCAGTGGTGGTCAAGCTGTCTGGTGAGTCAGCCCCAGCCTGACAGCCACCTGCTCCCTAGAGAGGCTCAGCTGGCCTTTGCTGACTGGGCCGCTACTTTCCCAGAAGATAACTGGATTCCCAGCACACTCATTGGCCAGTTGTGCCAAGGTAGCGTATCCGATTATCCCCGTCTTATCTAGGTGCGAAAAGAGGCAGGCAAAGAAATGGTGACTCATATCCTCTGCCTTGAGGTTAGACTGAATGATAAATGAGCCCCACGTCCCCTTCTTGTGGGGTGGCAGAGTGGGACACCAGGGTCCATGTCCTTCCATGTAATTCCCCCGCTTAGTAAAAAGGCACCAGCTGCAGAGAACCCTGCCCAACCCAAGACACACAAACCTGAACTTCTGCCAACTAGACCGCGCATCGATTAGTCTAGATAGGATGTGGGCATGCGCGAGTGCCCATGCGCAAGTGCCCATGCGCGCATGCTCTCTCTCTAGCTCTCTCTGCCTGTCTCTCTCTCTCTCTCTCACACCACACACACACACACACACACACACACACACACACACACACACACACACACACCTGAAAAACCACACACCAGAAGCACTGTCTTCACACCTCTGTTTCACGCATGGGGACAGAGTGGGCATTGAGGGACCTGAGGGAACAGAGCTCATGCCCCTAAGATAGTGGCTTTGAACATCAAGTCCTCATTTTACAGCAGAGGCAGAAATGCTCACCTATAATCACAGCATTTAAGAGGTGATGGCAGGAGGATCAGGAGTTCAAGGCCATTCTTAGCTACACAGACAGCTCAAAGTCAGTCTGGCCTACATGAGACCTCCAGAAAAGAAAAAAAGAAAAGAAAAAAGTCTCATTATTTCTACCTGGGTTTCTTCTCAAATGGCCATTGTCCCTTGGGGACAGTGAGAATCGTCCACCCCCTCCTCCCTCCCTTCTTCCTCCACTAACAGGCTGGGTCTCATGCAAAGGGTGGGGATGGACCCTCTTTCACGCAGAGCAAAGATGACTGTCGCAAAGGTAAGTGTGCTTCCTGTCTTACCTGTGAGGGACCTTGGCTGGAGACAGGGTGGACCAGATGACCTCAGGGCCAACATGGGGGTGTCCAAGGTCCGCAGGTAGGTGCAGGGTGTACCTAATGTAACACTCCCAAAACTGCTTCCCTACAAGCTGCCAGAAATCCTGTGGCAGGTGCTGAGATCGAGACAGAGAGACATAGCTGTTATCCCACCTGGGAAACAAGCCGAGGTGATGGAGGAGGCATGGTCTTTCTCTGACCTCAGAGGAATCCGTGAAGCTGCCAGCCAAAGAGAAGAGGCAATGCCTCAGCTTCTCGGGGCTTCCAGGCACTGGTGTGGGAGACATAAAACCCTCTAGTCAAAGGGAGGAGGCACAGCCTGGATGAATTTCCAGGTCATTAGGAGACATGACACTACTTTACATTTCCTAGTCTGATGGGGGAGACATAAGTCCCACTTTGGGAACCTGTCAAATCTGATAGGGGAGTACAATCTCCCACTTTCTATGAAAATTTTCTATAAAATAGAGACAATTATTCCCAACTTTGGGGGGTCTCCAACTTGATCAGAATGTTCCACTCCCAATAATCCACAATTTCTCAGTCTGATGGAGGAGACAGAAGTTCCCACCTTCTAGGGAATCTTAAATCAATGGAATAGTCTTCCCAGCTTCTTGGGTCCCAAACTTGATTGAAAAAAATCTAGAATGTCCCAATCTGATGGAGGAGACACAATCCACACCTTGTGAGAATTTTCCAAGTGATATAGGATGCACAGCTTCATCTCTCCTACAGTCTTCCGATGGGGAGGTGTCACCCCATATTCTTGGATCTGCTGCTCTCACAGAAAAGACACTGTGGGAGGAGATGTTCCAACCATCTGATGGGGAGACACAGTCCCATATTCTAGGATTTCCAGTCTGATAGGGGAGGCATGGTCCCGAGTTTATTTTCTACCCTGATGGAGGAGACATGGCCAGACCCTGTGGGGTCTTCCAATTAATTACATAGGACCTACACCATCATTCAAGGCTGAAAAGTAAACACGGGAGATTTCTTCCTGGCAAGTACCACCAAGAAAGAGAGTCTATGTGATCACCCTAGAAATCACCTCCATCCTCTGTCTCCTCTCCAGCACCTCACGGGGAGCACCATCAGTGGGGGGGGCTGGCCAAGGGAGGGGGAGGACTCAATACCACACTCGGGCAGTCCTGGCTGACAGCGGTGGTGGTTCTCTCCCCAGCCGCAGCTGTAGCCATGATGATTGTTCCTGTACCGACTAAGCCAATGGAGGGCCAGGACGTGACCCTGACTGTCCAGGGCTACCCCAAGGACCTGCTAGTCTACGCCTGGTACCGTGGACCTGCCTCAGAGCCCAACCGACTGCTCAGCCAGCTGCCGTCAGGGAACTGGATCGCTGGCCCAGCGCACACAGGCCGGGAGGTGGGCTTCGCCAATTGCTCACTGCTGGTGCAAAAGCTGAACCTCACGGATGCCGGACGCTATACACTCAAGACCGTCACACTTCAGGGCAAGACCGACACTCTGGAGGTGGAGCTACAGGTGGCCCGTGAGTAAGCAGAGTGGGAGGGGGTGCCCAAAGATGTCCTTCTCCTCCCTCACATGCCTGTGGGACACAGGCGTGTGCCTCTTCCATGTGGGTGCTTGCCTCGCCTCTCAAACGATGACATCCACCAAGGTATATGCCATATGGATATATAGCCAGAAAGGGATGTCATGTGAGGGTGGGCATCTTCTCTTTAGGTGAGTGGAAACTAAACCATGGGGGTCCAGCCTCTTCCGCCACACTGGGGAGTTGGGGTGAAGGCAGGTGTTTTCCTCCTCCATGAGACATGGCATGAGGGCAAGAAGTTTTCACCTTCAGACACCAGACCTCTCCCAACCTAAATGTGCACTAGGATGCAGGCTGCTAGGTGTGTCTCCTCCATCAGACAGAGTTCTCTGTTGGGAACCACCTCTCCCCCATCAAGCTGGGGGCTCCCACAGTAGAGAACCATGTCTTTCTCATCAGACTGAAAATTGTGTCTCCTCCATCAGACTGGGAGCTCCCAGAATCAGGGACCATGCTTCCTCCATCAGACTGGGAGCTCCCAGAGTCAGAGACCATGTCTCCTCCATCAGACTGGGAGCTCCCAGAGTCAAAGACCATGTCTCCTCCATCAGACTGGGAGCTCCCAGAGTCAGGAACCAGGTTTCTTCCATTAGACTGGGGGCTCCCAGAGTCAGAGACCATGCTTTCTCCATCAGACTGGGAACTCCCAGAATTAGGGACCATGACTCCTCCATCAGCCTGGGGGTTCCCAGAGTCAGGGCCATGTCTCCTCCATCAGACTGGGACCTTGTCTCCTCCATCAGGCTAGGAGCTCCCAGTCCAAGTCTATGTCTTCGCCATAAAACTGATATCACCCAGAGTCCAAGGCCATGTCTTCTCCATCAGATTGGTATCTCCCAGAGTCAAAGGCTATGTCTCTTCCATCAGACTAGGAATTCCCAGAGATCTTCAGGACCTTGTTATTAGGGCAGATGCTCTGGACAGGTGCTCCCAGACGGAGAACAAGAGTCTGGAGTCTTGCCTGTTGCATCAGACTAGACACTCAGAAGTCAAATTTCCAGAGCCAAGACCAGTCCGGACCCAGCTACCAGATGTCTGGGTTCTCACAGGCTCACTCCTAAGCCTGTGCGCCCGGGGATTCCTTTCCAGCCTCCTTTGTCACAGTCCAGCTGGAGGACCAGTCTTTCTTCATGCAGCACCAGACCCCAGATCATGGCACAGGCTGAGCGGGGCGGTTGGGGACCGAGGGAGGCGCGGTGGGCGGGGCCGCGGGAGGGGCCTCCTGCTGACTGACAACCTCCTCGTCCCCGCCCTGGTTTTCCTGCACAGCCCTGGAGTAGCCGCCCCCCCGCCTCTTCAGCAGCAGCGCAGGCCGCTGAGATCTGGAGAGAAGCCCTTGCAGCATCTCTCCGCATCCGCCCCTGAGCCCAGGACCGCTCACCTGCAGCACGGGTGCGGGCTGTGGTCCCGCCATCCTGCCACCACCTAAACTTAGCGCCAGCTGTGGGAGAGCTGCCCAGTCCATAAACTTCCCAATAATCGCACATGATTGTCAGCCTCTCCTTCTACCGCCGTCAGCCTGGCCAAGAGCAGCTATTGTCCCTTGCTTTGGTACCTATTCCAGAGCATGTCCAGGCTGGGCGCATGCGCACCTACGGATGCTTCACCCACACCCCCTCCAGGTCAGGGCCTGGCGCCTTTTTGCAAGGTGTTCAGTTCACATGGAAGTGTATCCTGTTTCCCAGGGGGCTAGGGACCGGACCTCTCCTAAATGTGTGGAGTAGGAAAACACTCACCTCATTGGGTAACTCTTGCCTTCACCCCAGCCTAAGGCAGGGTTACTTCCCCTCACAGAATGGTGTTTCTCAAGGGCCTGTCCAGCGCTTTCTGGACCTCATCCATTACATCAAGAACGCACACAACTGATCATGATGGTGCGTGCCCGTAATTCCAGCAGAGCTGGAGGAAGGAAGATTAGGAGTCTAAGGCATAGCCCAGTCTACACAACGAAGTTTAAGCTCAGTCTGGCTTGCATGAGACAGTATCTCAGAAAAAATTGAAAGATATAGAGAAACTAAAAAGAATTGATATTGGAAAAGTAGCTTATATGGATCTAGGATTAGTTATCTCACACATTTTTTAAATGCTCAGAAGTCCAAGGTTGAGAGTACAGTGGAGTCCCCAAAATGTTATCAGCAATAGACTTCTATCATCCTTAGCCCAGGGCTTTCAGTTTCTCAATCACCTCAAGGGCTGAATGGCAGTCGCTTTGGTTTTTTGTTTTTGTTTTTGTTTTTCCCTCTTGGTTGCAAGGGACTCTGGGAAGTGTAGTCTTTCCCTTGGGTCTGTTGTTGCTTTCGAATGATGTCAAGATTGGTCAGAGACAATAGTTCCAAAGTGGGAAGCTGGCAGCCTCTGCTATGAGGGGTTGAAAATTTTGCCTCCCCAGCTAGACAAAATGGCTTCTTTCACATGCAGGCACTGCCGAAGAGCCACAGTCAAATCTCAGAAAGCCTGAGGAACCTGGGATGCCACCTGAGGCTGTATGGATGGGCTTTGTGTGAGGGGTGGATGCTTAATTAGGCCAGCAGGAGGGGGAGAAGAAGGGAACCTCTAAAGATTCTAGGCCAAGCTAGATTCTGTATCCATAGTACAGGGACACTCAGGTGTCCCCACGACCAAGCCACATATCCCTAGGGCATCTCTAGGCGCCATCTCAAGCCAGCTTAAGTCTCCTTCATTTACAGTCCATAAAAGAAACGACAATCATCACGAGATATTAACAACTCTTGTAGCCAGGTTTGGTGGTGAAGGCACCTAGCTCTGGGTTCCAAACCCGCAAAAGAATTATAATGAGAATAATGTGTAGCTTTATTTTTCATTGCTGAGGAATGAACCTAGGACCTTGTTAAGACTAGAAAAAGCCAGGCGGTGGTGGTGCACACCTTTGATCCCAGCACTTGGGAGGCAGAGGCAGGCGGATTTCTGAGTTTGAGGCCAGCCTGGTCTACAGAGTGAGTTCCAGGACAGCCAGGGCTACACAGAGAAACCCTGTCTTGAACACCCCCTCCCCAAAAAAAAGACTAGAAAAGCTCTCTACCACTGAGCCACGCCCCAGCCCCTCACTGGGGGATTCTAGGCAGGGGCTCTACCACTGAGCCACACCCCCAGCCCCTCACTGGGGGATTCTAGGCAGGAGCTCTACCACTGAGCCACACCTCAGCCCCTCACTGGGGGATTCTAGGCAGGGGCTCTACCACTGAGCCACACCCCAGCCCCTCACTGGGGGATTCTAGGCAGGGGCTCTACCACTGAGCCACACCCCAGCCCCTTACTGGGGGATTCTAGGCAGGGGCTCTACCACTGAGCCACACCCCAGTCCCTCACTGTGGGATTATAGGCAGGGGCTCTACACTGAGTTGCGCCTCCAACCTAGCCCATTTCCTGTTTTTGTTGAGGCAGGTTCTTACCATGTAGTCCAAGTTGGCATAGAACTTTTGATCCTGCCGCCTGTATCCCCTCTAGTGTTGGGATTCTGGGTTTGTGCCACATAACCAGGCTACTTTTTCCTTTTCCCTCATCAGTTCCTGTAGCATCTGTTACGCATAATTACTGCCAGTTCTATCTTTCACAAGTGAGGAAAACAAGTTTTGGGAGTGCTGTAAACTTTACTTCAGCTTTTGTAGTTTCCATGGCGGCCAGGAGAGGGCACGGATCGTGTTTCTGAACAGGCAAACACAACCTCAGAAGGCTGGGGAAATCTGCTCTTTGCATTTCTTCATCTGTAGCATACACACCATCGTAGTACTTGCCTCCTAAGACTGAAGAAGCTATAAATATTCAGAAAGAAACCTTCCTCGAGTGTTGTCAATAATGCTCATGACCCAGAACAAGGTATTTGCCTTTAGCCACAGACAGAAAATAAACACATATATCTAAGGTTGAGGGTGTAGCTCCTAGTGTTAGAGCTATTACAACTCCTCAGTGAGGGGTTGGGGGCATGGCTCAGTGGTAGAGCACCTGCCTAGAATCCCCCAGTGAGGACCTGGGGGTGTGGCTCAGTGGTAGAGGCCCTGCACTAGAATCCCCCAGTGAGGGGCTGGGGGCGTGGCTCAGTGGTAGAGCACCTGCCTAGAATCCCCCAGTGAGGACCTGGGGGTGTGGCTCAGTGGTAGAGCTCCTGCCTAGAATCCTCCAGTGAGGGTCTGAGGGCGTGGCTCAGTGGTAGAGCATCTGCCGAGAATCCCCCGGTGAGGGGCTGGGGTGTAGCTCAGTGGTAGAGCTCCTGCCTAGAATCCCCCAGTGAGGGACTGGGGGTGTGGCTCAGTGGTAGAGCCCCTGCCTAGAATCTCCCAGTGAGGGACTGGGGTGTGGCTCAGTGGTAGAGCCCCTGCCTAGAATCTCCCAGTGAGGGGCTGTGGGCGTGGCTCTTAGCTAGGATGATGAGTCCCTGGGTCCATTCCCAGTAGTTGGGGGGAAAAAACCCCAACAATATGTGTTCCTGCAACGCATCTTCCCACACAGGTGAGCCTTTCTCATTTTGTGTAATACTTAATGAACGTGTCATAAAAATAATTTATTCTGCCTTCCAAGAGAATAATAACCCTAAGGCAGCGTAAGTTCTTAGAAGCACAGAATCTCTTCCAACAGCGTCTAGAACCTGTGACATGGATGGATTCCCAACTCTCCCCTCCACGCTTCGCTTTGAAAGGGGCTCCAGTTCCCAAAGCTCCTAAACGTTTACTTAAAATACACACATCAATCTCTGTGAGTTTGAGGCCAGCCTGATCTATAGAGCTAGTTCTAGGACATCCAGGCATCTAGAGCTACACAAAGACACCCCATCTCAAAAACCAACACACACAAACACACACACACCATAGCTAGAGGAGACGGGGTAATCTCAACTCTCAAGATACTGAGGCAGGGGGATTGCTTTAAATTTGAGGCCACACAGGGTTACACAGCAAGAACCTGTATCAGAGAAACAAAAAGAGCAGTTGGAGAGTTGATGTGTTGGTGGAATGCTTGCCTTCCATGATGGAGTCCTGGGTTTGATCCCCTGCACCACATAAACCCAGTGAGGTGGCATCCAATGTAATCCTAAGTCTCTGTACAGAAGTGGAGGCAGGGGGATCAGAAGCTCAAGTTCATTCTCAGCTATATATCTATCAAGATCCAAGCCAGCCTGAAGGTACAGAAGACCCTGCCTTTGGCCAGGTGCACACCTTTAATTCCAGAACATGGGAAGCAGAGGCAAGAGCATCTCTGTGAGTTTGAGCCCAGACTGGTCTACATAGGTGAGTTCCAGGCCAGCCAGGGTTACACAGTGAGAGCCTGTGCCAAGCAAGACAAAACAAACCAACACAAAGAAAGCAAGCAGAGGGGGCTGGAGAGGTGGCTCAGCGGTTAAGAGCACCGTCTGCTCTTCCAGAGGTCCTGAGTTCAATTCCCAGCACCCACATGGTGGCTCAGACAAAACTATCCTTGGATCTGATGCCCTCTTCTGGCCTGCAAGTGTGTACCTACAGAAAAAGCATTCATATACATAAAATAAATATAGAAATCTTTAAAAAAGAAGGAGACAAAAAGGGAGGAGGAGGAGGAGGAGGAGGAGGAGGAGGAGGAGGAGGAGGAGGAGGAGGAGGAGGAGGAGGAAGAGAGAAACCAAGCAGAGAGGGGGAGAAGCACTTTGTCCCTATTTTAGATTAAGACGTAGAATCACACGGGATGTTTCAGGCTGAGGCCACCGTCCAGACACCTGGTTGGTTCTCCACCACCTCTGAGGCCACCAAGCACAGATAGCGCTTGAAGCTTTCAGGTTCCAGCAGCACAGGAGGTAGGACAGAGCAGAGGAGGGTGGGGGAGGGGAGGGAGGTGGGTGGGAGCACCTCCAAGACATCTCTAGCTCCTTCAGCTCTGTCTCCAGATGCCTTTTCTCAAGCATCTGCCGTAGATGGACTTGGGCTGGGCAGGAAACAACCCTGAGGCCACACACACAATGGCCCAGTTGCCTGTGGAGCCCAGCCAGGAAAAGGAAGGAAGTCTGACTCCCCCTTCTCTCTCTCTCTCTCTCTCTCTCTCTCTCTCTCTCTCTCTCTCTCTCTCCCCCCCCCCCCAGACCGTAGTGCCAACGTGGGGAGGGAATAGGAAGGAGGAGGCCTGGAGGGGGAGAGGGAGGGGTTCTAGAGGGGAGGGGGAGGGGCCTGGCTCCAGGCTGCCACTGTTCACCTTTCAGAGCCAAGAACGGTATCTCACCCATGCATTCCATTCTAAGCCCCAGTGCCCAGAGAGGGAGCCCCCGCCTCTAGAGGGCGGCACACTGGTGGGAGCTCTTGTACAACCCCCACCACACACACACACACAAACTCTCATTCTCAGCCTCCTCATTCTCACAGGAGTAAATCAAAGCCTCTAAAGCTAAGGTTTCTTCTCTCTTCTGTGGGTTTGTTTTGTGCTTTGGGGGCAAGGTTTTGCTACACAGCCCGGGCTGCCTTGGAAGCACTTCCTGAATACCGGCAGGACAGGTATTCCCAGGAGCACCCAGCTTCGGAAATGCCTTCTACTCTTCACACTCATCCCAACCCCTCCTTTATGTCCCAGAACCCCAGAGGAATTAAGCAAAATAAATAAACGTGAGAACTGGGCTGGTGGGGGTGGCTGGGCAGCAAGATGGGGTGGCTATGGGTGTATGCACTGCTGTCAAGCCCGATGACCTGAGCGCCATCGCTGAGATCCACACAGCGGAAGGAGAGACCTGAGTCCACAAGTTGTCCTCTGACTCCTGCCTGCACGTCGTGACATGTGCGCACACCCACATGAATAAATAAGTTTCTTTCAAGAATTGAGCTGAGGACGCAGCACAGCTTGTGGAATGACTGCCTGGTATGCACAAAGCCACCACCACATAAACCAGGTAGGGTGATGCACACCTCTATTCCAGTGGAGGAGAAGGCAGGAGGCTTTAATTGAAT
Source organism: Uromys caudimaculatus (assembly GCA_028551405.1). Lineage (NCBI taxonomy): Eukaryota > Metazoa > Chordata > Mammalia > Rodentia > Muridae > Uromys > Uromys caudimaculatus. Next base: position 10,278 of record JAPYYD010005929.1, read on the forward strand.
CCTGGGCTAACCTGGACTACAGAGTGAGACTCTGAAACAAAAGACCCACTCTCTTTGGCTGGGCATCATGGGGCACACCTGCAATCCCAGGACTCCAAAGATGAAGCAAGAGACTCATTAGTTCAAAATCATCCTCAAGTACAAAACAAGTTTGAGGCTAGCCTGGGCTGCCAAAGAAACTATCTCCAAAAAGCAAGAATTAACAGAGTGGCTGAGAAGGCTGGAGGTGGGTCTTAGTCCACTTGATGTACATAGCCAAAGGTGGCCAACTCTAGGTACTTCAAGGGACGGAACTGCATGAATGGTTTAGGATGCCGGAAGTCTAAGACCCAAGGCACTGGTGGGGGAGGTCTCACCATGAGGAATCCTGCCTGGGCTGGTAGGCAGCCATCTTGCTTTGGCCTCACAGGAGTCTCTTCTCTGAGATACACAGAGAGGCTGAGGCAGATGGGACAGAAAGCAGGTTCTCTGATAAAGGTACAAATCTCAAGCCAGAGCTCCACTTATTTATTTATTTATTTATTTATTTATTTATTTATTTATTTATTTATTTATTTATGTATTTATGTATTTATGTATTTATGTATGTATGTATGTATGTATGTATGTATGTATTTATTTATTTATTTATTTATTTATTTATTTATTTATTGAGACAGGGTTTCTCTGTGTAGTCCTGGAACTCACTCTGTAAACCAGGCTGACCTCTAACTCAGAGATCCACCTGCCTCTGCCTCCTGAGTGCTGAGATTAAAGGTGTGCACCACCACCCAGTAGAGACCCTCTTTTATGACCCCACTTAACCTTAATAATGCTCTTGTGGGCTTTGTCTCTAAGTGCAGTTTCTTGAAAGGATTAGAACTTGGGTACATGGGAGTGAGAAGCACACACTGTCCCCACCTCCATCTCCCACCTTCAAGGGCAGTGCCCGGCAAACAACTAGTGCTCAATGGGCACTTGAGAGGTGGGCAGGGAGTGAGTGAGCACGCTGGACCTGAATGTCGGCCATGCAGTCTGTATAGGAGCCAGGTAACGTTTAGGGGTGTGTATTGAAGAAAGCAACAGGGTCTCCAGTCTCAGCAGCCCAAATAGGAAGCAGAGAATTAGGAAAGTCTGTAGACAAGCCATTGAAGTGATATCCTGAAAGCTGTGAACAAAGAAACATGAGAATATGGAATTTAGACAGGTGATGAGAAGCAGCCTCCCAGCCAAGGACACTCAAACTATGTATTGGAAGGTGGGGCATGGCTCAGTGGTAGAGCCCCTGCCTAGAATCCTCCAGTGAGGGGCTGGGGGCGTGGCTCAGTGGTAGAGTCCCTGCCTAGAATCCCCCAGTGAGG
>JAPYYD010005930.1:0-11615 GCA_028551405.1 Uromys caudimaculatus
GGTGGGAGGAGGAATTCCCTCACAGAGGCGGGGAGGGGAAGGGGATAGGGGGTTTCCAAAGAGGAGACCCAGAAAAATGGAAACATTGGAAATGTAAATAAAGCATCAAAAATAAAAAAAAAAAATTAAAAAATTAAAAAAATAAAAAAGACCAATAAAAGATTACTTCAAAAAAAAAAATAAGAAAATAGAGAAGCAACACCCATCACAATAGTCACAAATAATATATAATTTCTTGGGGTTACTCTAACCAAGCAAGTGAACGATCTGTATAACAAGAACTTCAAGTCCCTCAAAAGAATTTGAAGAAGATCTCAGAAAATGGAGAAATCTCCCATACTCATGGGTTGGCAGAATTAACATAGGAAAAATGACCATTCTACCCAAGGGAATCTACAAATTCAATGCAATCCCCATGAAAATCCCAACACATTTCTTAAAAGACATGGAAAGAGAAATTCTCAAATTTATCCAGAAAAGTAAAATACCCAGAATATCAAAAACAATTCTTAACAATAAAAGAACTTCTGGGGGGAATTACCATCCCTGACCTCAATGTCTACTAAAGAGCAATAATAATAAAAACTGCTTGGTACTGGTATAGAAACAGACTTGTTGATCAATGGATAGGAATGAAAACCCAGAAATAAAACCACACACTTATGGACACTTGATCTTTGACAAAGAAGCCAAAAAATATACAATGGAAAAAAGAAAGTGCCTTTAACATCACATTCTTTTATTACTCTATTCTGCTCCATTTTTGTTTTTGTTTTTGTTTTTGTTTCTCTGTTATTTTAGCTGCTTCTCATGAGTGTATTGGAAAAAGAATGCCAATTCATTCATTAATGGAGATTGACTTGTAAGATAATAATTTACTTTGTATAGCACTTAAGATTAGTCTTGAAATATAGGTTTAACATATTCTATCATATTTCATCAGTGATATATGTTTTGACTGTTCAACATATGTGTACCTGTCTTTTTTTAATAGAGGTAATTTTTTATTTTATATCTGAGTACACTATTGCTGTCTTCAGACACACCAGGAGAGGGAATCTGATCCTATTACAGATGATTGTGAGCCACCATGTTGTTGCTGAGAATTGAACTCAGGATCTTTTAAAGAGCAGTCAGTGCTCTTAACCTCTGAGAAATCTCTCCAGCCCATAGCTGGTTTTATTTTAAACAATAAATATTGACAATGGTTTAGATATAGATAGGGACTTCATTCCATTCTCTCCCTCCAAATACACATATCTCTGTAGAGTCTAAACTGTATAGTGATGAAAGTGTTTTGAGATGACCCGTGATACGCTCCTTCTACATCCACATAAAGGCCATAAATGTACTTACTATGTCTGCAGTCAGCATGGAGCAATTACAAGCAAGTTAAAGGTAAGTAGACTCTGTATTCAGTCTCAATATGTTCCACAGAGAGAACATAAACTTTGTTTATTTTGAAATAATGAAAATTAATAAATAAAAATAAAAATTATTATGTCCCTTTCAGAAATGAGATTTTTAATGCTATGAGTATATGCAAATTGAAAATTATTTTAAACAATATACTAAATGAATAAACATCCTTTTACATGAATGATGTTAGCAAATCCTCTATAGTTATCTTTCCTATTCTGCATAGAGACACAAGGCTCAGTCTACCCTGTTGATTGCATGTACCTTGGGACCCTCTTATATTTGTTAAACTGAGTATGACAAAATTTTCCCATATTGCCCAATTTTGTCTGTAACTAATTATACTTCACTTCAATATACTGTGATGTGATCCCAGGTGTGTACAGAAGAGTTTTGTGTATTCACTTCAAAAACCTTAAATGCACCCATCTAATGGTGGAACTAAAGGTGGTCTTGTGACAGGTTCTCCCTTCAAAGGCTGTCAGAGGACTTTTTCCACATTTATATTTTCTTTGTAATAGTTTAATGAGGATGTTCATGCATTATGGGAGCCTGGTTATTAATGAGTTAATGAGTAATATAACATATCATAAACTTTGAAAATACTATACCTGTTGCCACAGTATAAAAATATTTCAGATGTTATATAATTATAGTTTCAAGTTCATTAATACATGTGCAAATATTACATTTTTAAAGCAGTAACTCTTCATGAAAGAATGTGACTAAGTTTATAAAATCCTATATAAAATATAGATTCTGTTTTGACTTATATCTGATAAGTCTCTGACTGTCTTTGTCTTGCAATACTTCCTAATACTTCAACTTGACTGCAACTCATTGTTTCATATGAATTCATTGTTTTAAAGAAGAATTGGCAGTAAAATCTTATAATAAAGTTAAATTAGGAAACAAAGAAAAAAACAAAGAAATAATCACACTGGGGAAAGGAAATAAACCTTCCTGATACTCTAGTATGAAATAAGATTATGAGATAACTATCACACTGAGGCTGAAATACTGGATCAAATTTTTAACAAGTCATAAGTGTGACTGACCAGGAAATATACAACCCGATTATTTCTGCTAGAGAACTGCCACACTGGGAACATCAAGGCCAGTCCCTCTCCCAACACCTACTACAACAGGAATATCCAGGGCCTAAAGTGAACCAGATGAATAATGACCCTAGAAATATCAACATCAACAACACCTTGATAAAAGGTAACTTCCAAAGCACAGGTTCCCCTCTATAGCAAGCCCTGGACATCGTAGCACAAGAAAGCACAAGAAAATGACCCTAATCCAATCTTATAATGTTGATAGAGGTCTTTGAAGAGGAAAAGTATAAATTCCTTTTAAATTTTCAAGAAAAAAGAATCAAAGAGATAAAGGTCTTTAAGAGGAAACAAATAAATTCCTTTTTGATACAAAGGAAAATAGAAAAATAAAAAGTGTTCAAGACCTAAAGGTGAAAATAGAAGAAATAAAGAAAACATAAACTGAGAAAATCCTGTAGATGGAAAACCTAGGAAGATACTTGGAACAATAGATGCCAGCATCTCCAACAGAATACAGGAGATGGAAGAGAGATCTTAGGCATAGAAAATACAATTGATGAAAATTGATACAGCATTTAAGAATAAGGAATCTAAAATTCCAGGACACAGTATATCCAAAAATTCTGGGATACCATGAAAATACCTAACCAAAGTATAGTAGGAATAGAAGAAGGCCAAGAGTCCCATCTCCATGACTCAAAATATTCTCAATAAAATCATAGAAGAAATCTTTCCCAACCAAAAGATAGAGATGCCTACAAAAATACAAGAACCTTACAGAACATCATTTAGATTGGACCAGAAGAGAAAATCATCCCTCAACATAATAAACAGAATACAAAACTATGGTTGTTGTTTGTTTGTTTGCTTCTTCTAGGTTTTTTTTCTCCCTTGGGAGACAGCATTTGGAGCTTTGGGACTGTTATGGAAGAATAGGAGGAAGGATTGCAGGCCCAAAAGGGGATAGGAAGTCCACAGAAACACCAAAACTGTCAAAAGAGAATATTAAAGGCAGCAAGGAAAATGGCCAGATGAGCTACGAAGGCAGACATATCACAATTACACCCAATATCTCAACAGAAACTTTAAAAGCTAGCAGGGCATGGACAGATATTTTGAAACCTCTAAAAACCCAACATATGCCCAGCTAGACTACTATACCTCACAAAACTCTCAGTTACCATAGATGGAGAAAACAAGCTTTGAAGAAAATTAAAATTCAAGCAATATCAATGCGCAAATCCAGCTGTACACAAAAGAAGACAAGGACAACTCCGAACCAAGAAGGATACCTACATCCAGAAAACCCAGCAAATAAATACAGCCATACAATAAAAAAGAAAATTACACACACACACACACACACACACACACACACACACACACACACACACACACATGCCAGCATCAAACTAGCAGTAATTAAAATCACTGGTTAGTAATATCTCTCAAAATCACCTCTGCTAATCACATAGATATTATCTCAGAGTAAGGACTAGAAAAATTTTCCAAGCAAACAGGCAAAAGAAGCAACCTAAAGTCACAATTCTAATATCTAATAAAATAGATTTTTAACCAAAACTAATCAAAACAGACTGGGAAGGACACTTTATACACATCAGAAAAAAATACATGAAGAGGATATCTCAATTATAAACATTTCTGCCCCAAACAAAAGAGCATCCACATTTGTAAAAGCAACATTGCCAAAGCTTAAGTGACACATTGAACCCCACCCGTTAATAATGAGAGGCTTCAACAACCCATGCTCTACAAAAGACAGGCCATCCAAGAAAAAAACAACTATGCAGAAAAATAACAAAACTGGCAGATATCATGGATCAAAGGGAAATAACAGATCCTATGGAATATTATACTCAAACACAAAAGCATATACTGTCTTCTCAGCATCTCATGGATTCTTCTCCAAAATTGATCATATATTCAGTCACAAAGTAAGCCTCAACAGATACAAGAAATTTCAAATAAATCCGTGTATCTTATCACACCATCATGGGTTAAATTTGGACTTCAACAACAATGGAAACAGCAGAAAGCATATTCATTCATGGAATTTGAACAACTCTCTACTCAATGATCTCTGGATCAAGGAAGAAAAGAAAGACAGAAAACAAAATAACCAAGTGACAGAGTGACATTATCCAAATCAGCACAATCAGAAATGAAAAGGTATATATAACAACACACAATGAGGAAATTCAAAGAATCCATGAAATTGGAAAATCTTAACAAAATGAATGATTTCTCTAGACAGATACCACTTACCAAAGTTAAATCAGTATCATGGAAATTATTTAATAATTCCATAACCTCTAAAGAAATAGAGGCAATCATCAAAGTTCTCCCAACCTAAAAAGGCCCAGGGTCAGGTAGTTTCAGTGCAGCATTCTATTAGACCCTAAAAGAAGAGTTAATACCAATACTCCTCAAATTTTCCATAAAATAGAAACAGAGAGGACGCTGTGAAACTCATTATATGAAGCCATATTAAATCACAGAAAGACTCAACAATGAAAGGGAAGTTCAAAGTGATGTCTTTTATGAAGATTGATGCAAAAATACTCAATAAAATACTTGTAAACCAATTCCTGAAACACATCAAAAGCATCATCCACCATGATCCAGTAGGTGTCATCCCAGGGATGAAGGGATGTTTCAGTGTGTGAAAATCCATCAGCTTAATGGGCCATGCAAACATACTGAAAGAAAAAAGTCACGTGTTCATCACATTAGATGCTGAAAACCTTTGACAAATTCCAATACCCTGTCAAATTAAATGTATTAGAGAGTGCAGGGATACAAGGCACATACCTAAATATAATCAAAGCAATATGCAGCAAGCCAATAGCCAACATAAAACTAAATTGAGAGAAATTTAAAACAATTCCACTAAGATCAGGGACAGGACAAGGCTGCCCATTCTCTCTCTATATCTATCTGTTCCATATAGTACTTGATGCTCTAGCCAGAGCCTTAAGACAATTAAGGGAGTACAAGTTGATACAAACTGAAAAGACAAAAGTCAACATATTGCTGTTTACAGATGATAGGCAACCCCAAAAATTCTATCAGAGAAGTCCTACCACCTTTAGCAAAGTAGATGGATACAAAACTAACTCAAAGAAATCAGTAACTCTCCTTTATACAAATGATAAATGGTCAGAGACAGAAATTAGGGAAACAACACCCTTTAAAATAGGTATGAGTGATATAAATCATCTTGTTGTAACTCTAACAAAGCATGTGCAATATCTTCAAGACAACAACTTCAAGTCCCTGAAGAAGTAAATTGAAGAGGATATTAGAAAATGGAAATATCTCCCATGCTCAAGAATAGGTAGGATTAACATAATGCAAATGACCACCTTACTAAAATCAATCTACAAGTACACTGCATTCCTCATCAAAATAGCAACACAGTTTTAGGAGACCTTGACAGAGCAATTTTCAACTTCATATGAAAAAAAAAAAAAAAAAAACCCCAGGAGAGTCGAGCCAATACCAAGCAATAAAAAACTTGTGGTAGAATCACCATCTCTGAGTCACAATTACTAAAGGGAAATTCTGATAAAAATTTCATGTATTCATACAGAAAAGCAGATTGATCAAAGATGTCAAATCAAAGTCAGAAGTAAACACAAACATGGATGGACACTTGATATTTGATAAAGAAGCCAAACCAACCAATGGATAAAAGAAACGTTTTTCAAGAAATGATGCTGGTCTAAATGAATGTCTACATGTAGAGGGATGCACATATAACCATATTTTTCACCCTGCACAAAATTCAAGACAAAATCAATCCAGGACCTCAACATAAAATCAGATACACTAAAACTCACAGAATACAAAATGGTAAATAGTCTTGAAACCATTGGTACAAGAGACAATTTCCAGAACAAAACTCTAATGGCTCATTCTAAGATCAACAATTGATAAATGAGACCTAATGAAACAGAAAAGCTTGTGGAAGCCAAGGGACACTGTCAATAGGACATAATGGCAGCCTAAAGATTTGGAAAGACTCTTCACCAACCATACATCTATCAGAGGGCTTATATCCAAAATTTGTAAAAACATCAAAATGTTAGAATGCAAAAAACAAATTAACCCAATTTTAAAATGGGGTACAGAGTTAAACAGAGAATTCTCAATAGAGGAGCACTTAAAGAAATGTTCAAAGTCCTTAATCAAATGCAATCAAAACAACTCTGAGGTTTCATCTTACACCCATCAGAATGGTTACGATAAAAATATCAAGTGACTTCATTCTGGTTAGGATGTGGTTCAAAGAGAACACTCTTTCATTTATAGTGGGAGATGAAACTTGTACAACCACTTTGGAAATAAATTTGGAAGTTTTTCAGTTCTAATTCAAGACCCAGCTATAGCTCTCTTGGCCATAAATCCAAAAGATGCTCCAACATCCCACAAAGACATTTGCTCAACTATTTTCAGTGCAGCTTTTTCCTAATGAGTAGAATCTGGAAACATCCTAGATGTCTCTCAACTAAAGAATGGATAAAGAAAATGTGCTACATCTATACAATAAAATACTATTCAACTATTAAGAACAAAGACATCATAAAATTTTCAAGAAAAATGGATGGAACTTGAAAATATCATACTGAGTGAGGTAATCCAGTCCAAAAAGGACATGAATGCTATGTGCATACCTATAAGTGGGTAGTAGCTATAAAACACAGGATGCCTATGGACCATTACACAGACCCAAATAAGCTAAACAAGAATAAAAGGCAGCTGTAACTAAGGAACTCGACAGTAGAGGGTATGAGGAGGGTAATGACAAATTCAGGATCACGTGTGGAAATGGACAGGAGAGATGGTCAGATGGCCGTGAGCGTGAATGGAAATCAGCAACTGACATGGGTAGAGGACAATTCCAGAATGTGACAGAGATCAGGGATAAGGGAGGATCCCAATAATCAACAGGGGTGACGTTAGCTGTGATTCACATCATTGGAAATATGGCACATGAAGTAGTCACATTCTGTAGTCAGGCAGGAATCCAGTGGAGCATGGAGCAATAGGAACAGAAAAAAAAAAACACCCCCAAACCCTAAGCCCCAATTTGTAGGGACAGAGTTAAAGAAGACTGAGGGAAAGGACAGCCAACAATTGGTCCAACTTACAATCCATAACATGAACAAGCACCAATCCATGACACTATTAATAATACTCTGTTATGGTTCCTGACAGGATTCTAAATTGACTATACTCTGAGTTCCTCCACTCAGCAGCTGACTCATACAGATGCAGACATCCACAATGAAACTGTGGATGCAGCTTGTGGACTCTTATGAAAGAATAGGAGGAAGGATTGTGGGAATATGTGGATAGGAACTCCCAAGGAAGACCAACAGAAACAACTGACCTGGACTCTTAGACTTCTCAGAGACTGAACCAAAAACCAAAGAGCATAAAGGGGCTAGACTTAGGCCTCCCCACACATATGTAACAAATGTGCAGCTTGGTCTACATGTGGGTCCATCAAATGTACAGCTTGCTCAATATGTGAGTTGTGAACAACTGGTGTCTGAGGTCTTCCAAAAGCAGTTGTGTGACATATGTTCTTCCAGTCGGGCTCCCTTGTAGAGCCTCAGCAGGAAATGATGTTCCTAGACCCACAGAGACTTGTTGTGTCAGGGTGGGGTGATACCCAGAGGAGCACACATGCTCAGAGGAGAAAGACACAGGGAATGGTGGTAAGGATTGTGGGAGGGGGTGAACAGAAGAGGGCATTAAGCAAGATATGAAGTGAATAAATAAAATAAATTTTAAAATTTGTTAAAATATAGATTCATTATTATGAAGACTTAATCCTCAGAATGTTGTCAATTAAATTCATCTCTGCTATGAAGAAGTAATTTCTTGAGGCAACAATACCTACAATGGTCATAACTGTAAATCATTCATATGTATTATTTGAACATAAAATGCACTGGAACAATTTAAATTGTTAAACTGCAGCAAAGGAATGGCCATGCGGTTCTCTTGCCTAATTTTTTCCTATAAAGTAGCATTGTCAGAACACTGTAGAAAGGAGGGAAAATCCTCTGAGAGTCTTGTCATTCACCTGTCTCGTTGGAAATCTCATTCTCTTGGCAAGGAATGCAGTCAAAACAACAGATAAGATTCCTCTCCAGGATGATTTTCCTAAATCCAGGAGTGCAGCTCTCACTGCATACAGACTGAGGGGTCTGAAAAATATTTAATATAAGATAGAAAATGCTAATATCTTAACCAGTGCCCTAGTAAAGAACATCTTCTAACTCAGATCAGTTAATTAAATTTAGTATTTAAAAATGTAGGTATTAGCTATATTACTTCATGTTTCCAAGTAGCATTACATAGAAAGTACATTCTTTTTTTAACCAGGTCCAAAGACTGTGAAATTCTGTAAGACCTGTAAAGATTTTTGAAGGTAGAACCAAGAAGTTAGGTGACTGGGAAAATGTCTAAGGAGAGTATATTGGGACTCCAGACCAATCCTTTTCCCTAAATTCCTGGCTACACAAACAAGCACAATTATCTTCCTTTGTGACTCTCTGTCAGCATGATATGAATTAATGACACCATAAAAACAAATTTGGGGGCATTTCTGAGAATTATTCCCTACATTCCCTTAGCTAATTTTTGACATTATCAAAATGAGTGCTATCATTTTGGCATTTGAATAAAAATAGAAAAGTTTAGACAGCAGCATTCATTGGTCTCTTATTCCTGATTTTGAATGAAATCTCCCTGGTTTCCTAAAATCAGTGTTGTCATGATTGCCTGCCATGATGGACTTCATCTTCAAAGTGTGATGTTAAAAACAAAATCCTTCTTTCCTGACATTAATTTTGCTGCCCACATTCTTACAACAAACAGGTAAGTAAAATAAAAAAGGACATTCTCTGACTTTGGTTATTTGTTTGTCAAAGGTCTAAGTAAAACCCAACTGAAGATTGACTCTTACTGTCTAAGTTGGGTTGATTAGGGTTTCTATTGCTATTATAAAACAACATGCTGATACCAAAGGGTGAATAGAAATTTTCATTGCAATTACACTTGTAGTTCACCATTTATCATCAATGGCATCAAGAACATGACTTAAAGACAGACAATTGGATACAGTAATTGAAATGTAGAGCATGTAGAATTTCTGTTTACTGGCTAATCATGCTAATAATGGCTTTCTCAGATTTGTTTCTTAAACAACTAAGGACCATCTACCAAAGTTCACATTTTATGGCCCCTCCTGTATAAAACCTGTATCAAGACAATGTCTGACCATCTTGGCATTAGGCCAGTAGTTTGTAAATATTTTCTCTACTGACATTCTTCTTCATAGGTAACTCTAATTTATCTCCTATTGAGAAAAAATTAACTAAGACAATGGAAGACAATATAACCATTCAACAGCTGTTCTGTTACAGTGATGTAAAACACTATTAATTTATATCCTGCCTTTAAGTGACAAAATGATTACATAATTTCAAAATATTTCAAAACACATCCAACAGAATAAACAATCAGTAAAGGTCTTTATATTGATAATTATGGGTATATTGATGGGGCCCATATAAACAACCAAGAGCCATTAGGTCCAAAATAATGCATTATTTACATACATTAGAATATTTTCAATAACAAACAGACCCACCTCTGTAAATACTATGGGCCATTGAATCATATATTCAGATAATGACAGTTGTTGGCCCTGGGGAAACCTTGGAGAAAATGTACCCACATTCACAAATAGTGACAGACCAGTTGGGAAATTCCAAAGGTTGGTGATATCATACTCTGGATCTGTCTTCTTTTTCCAATCCAGGATCACATGGTCACCAATAGAATTTTTCACTTGAATGTTCTTCAGAAAAGGATGAAGCTAAAAGATATGAGAAATCCTATGAAAAGGTCTGGTCTTAGAGATGTAACAGAAACACAGAGATGAAGTTATGTCCTGACTGTAATGTATGATGTTAATGCGGTTTTAAATTAATAATCAATGGTGTTGAACAAAGAACAGCTTGAGAGGAGACCTCTGCCAGGGTCACCAGGAGTTGATAGGCAACGATTGCTGGAGAAAGCTACCCTCCCAGGAGCTTGGAAAAGCTGTGAGTGGGGTTAAGGTGAGCAACACCTCTCACCCAGATCCGCCCGGATCCAGTGAGATCCAGGGCCTGAGAACCTGGGGGCAGGAGAAACCTCTGAACCTTCTGGTTTCCATCTGTGTGTGGAGACCTCTGCCTGGGCTACCAGGGGTCTGTGCCTGGGGACCTCAGCCTGGGCCACAGGCCTCCAGGAGAGAGTGGGTATCCCAGGAGTGCTGACACACCTTTGAGCACAGGCAAAACCACCACTTCTGTTCAAACTCACTGGATCAAGAGGGACCCTTGCAGAGCCATCAGGGCATAGGAACCAAGGGACAGCTGGGGACAAGATCCTTCTGATTTCTTTCTGCACCCCAGATCGGACCCTGTGCCACAGCTTTCCAAACCCAAACACCTCTCAGAGAGAGCTGGTCTTCAAGGAGTATTGACACAGAGGCCTGCAGGAGGGGCAAGCCACAACCAGACAGAGTAAGATCAGCTAACATCAGAGTTAACAAGATGGCAAAAGACAAGGGTAAGAACATAAGAAACAGAAACCAAGAGTACTTGTCACCATCAGAACCCAGCTATCCACCACAGCAAGCCCTGGATACCCCAACACACCAGAAAAGCAAGACTCAGATTTAAAATCATTTCTCATAATGATGATAGAAGACAAGAAGAAAGAAATGAATAACAGCCTTAAAGAAATACAAGAGAACAGAGATAAACAACTAGAAGCCTTTCAAGAGGAAATACAAAAATCCATTAAAGAATTACAGGAAACCTCAATCAAACGGGCAGAGTTTCAATAAAACACAATCAAACAGACAAAGGAAATGCACAAAACTATCCAGGAGCTAAAAATAGAAATAGAAACAATAAAGAAATCACAAAGGGAGACAACCCTGGAGTTAGAAAACCTAGGAAAGAGATCAGGAACCATTGATGTAAGCATCACCAACAGAATACAAGAAATAGAAGAGAGAATCTCAGGAGCAGAAGATACCAT
>JAPYYD010005931.1:0-11615 GCA_028551405.1 Uromys caudimaculatus
TATCACCGCCCACTCCCGGGGCACACCAACCAATGGAGAGCACGCTGCCTCGGGGCTATATAACAGCGCCATTCTGGGGCCCCGGGGTCTTTCCTCTTTTCATCATGCAATAAACGCATTGCTGCAGAAGGATCCGTGTGTCCGCATGGTTCTTGCTGGCGAGACCAAACAGCGCGCCGGACAGTCTGTAAGATGTTCTGGGTCCAAAGGCCAAAGACGGTGCCCCAGTGACTCAGAGACTCTCCAGGTATCAGCAACCTCTGTCATTTCTATAGTTTTAGAAGCTGCTTGATATGCACTTCCTATTGACTCAGGTAATATTTATCCTCAGGACTCTGATGGGGTTGAAGACTATATGGTTACAATCTCACAATGAGGCTTAAGTTGTTTAGGACTTAAGAAAATGTTTTAAAGCCTAAAACGATATTTTTAAGTTGGTAATGCAAGTTATGATAGAAAGTGATTTAGGTATAGAACTTCGGACTCACCAGGATAGGATGGTAGAGTACTTTCTCCAAAGTTGCCAAATACAAATACACTAGACATTGTGAATGTAATTTTTACCTGATGTTTTTCATAATTATTCTTATCGTCTATAGCTTATTGATGTTAAGGAAGACTAAAAGGGGGAGATGTAGGGATAATCTCTTGTGTACTGTGTGGAAGTTTCACCTATCAATAAAAATCTGATAGCCAATGAGCTGAGGTAGGATTAGAAGGTGGGACATCCGGCAGAGAGAGAAGAACTCTAGAAGATAGTCAGAGGCAGGACTCTGAGGAAATCAGATGTATGAAACTGAGAAGAAACCAGCCACGTAGCCAAGCCCAGGTTAGAATAAATGGATTGTAAGTTAAGAGTTAGTCGAACAACCAGCAGAACTTATGGCTTAGGAATTTTTAAAAATAAATTGAAGCCTCTGAGTTGTTATTCAGGAACTGGGGTGTGGGTGCAGAAGCATATATAGGAGACCTCAAAGCTCACCTCCACAGTGACACACTTCCTCCAACAAGCCACACCCACTCCATCAAGGCCACACCTCCTAATAGTACCTCTCCCCATGGGCCAAGCATTTAGACACATGGGTCTATGAAGGCCATGCCTATTCAGATTTCTGCACTGCATATAAAACCAACTGCTTCTGCTCAGTTCATCCGACCACCTGGTCTTTGGGGGTTCTTGTTTGCTTGTTTTGTTGCCTCAGCTGGCCTTGACCAAGTGATTCTGTGGCTCCAGCTTCCTCAGTACCGTGGTTACAAGTGTTTTCTACCATGCATGGCTTACACATTAATTATTTCCTTACAGAATTGGATGTTGTTGGGTCCTAGATTCCCAGAGCAGACTATTACAGTCAGGTCCGCTGGCATGTACTTATAATCCCAGTCTTGGTGAGGTGAAGCAGAAGGTTGAGAAGCTGAGGTTAGCCAGAGCTGCACAATAGGATCTTACTTTGAAGGGGTGGGGTGGGGTGGGGGAGAAGGAATCAATTATATCTTTAAACTAAATCTGCTTCAATCCAACCTTTTCACAGGGAAAGGCCTGTTTAAAAAAATTACCTATAGAGTATTTCTAATGAGGTAATATTGGCAGACCTTGAGATATACTGAGGAGACAGAAACAGGGGAGTATCAAGGTATGATCTTGGAGTCTGTCCAGAGAAGACCAGATGGTGGTGACAGCATGGCGTCACAGGAGTGGGAAAGGGTTTCCTGAGGATGGGATGAGCTCAGTTTGAGGTGAGAGAGAGGAGAGAGAGGGCTGACACATTCCTGGAAAACATTCTGTCATCATACTAAATCTCAGTGTGTCATCAGGAGTGAACTGCTGAAGTCCAAACTCATGGGCGTGTCATCCAAAGATCTTTACAGCGTGGTTCTAACTTACATCTTCCAATCACCTTGCACTGTGTTTGGTACACAGCATCTACACTTTCCTTAAAGACATCTTCCTAAACGCCCCAAACCAAAGTGGGTTTCTGAAATCACAGCTCCCCGTGTTCCTTCATTTGTATCTGTACTAAGCCCTGACTTTGCATTCTGTTTTTGGTGTAGCTGTTTGGTCCCGTTTCTTCCTGCGCGACCTGTAAAGGTGGGAACTGTAGACTGTGTGTGCGTGTTCTCCAACATTTAGCACTGTTGCCTTCTGATACCTTATTCTCTCTGATTTCTTCTGTACACTGCCCTGACACCTTTCCTTTGAAATGCTTGCTTTCCTATGGACAATTCCATTATTCTTCCAAGATCCCAATGGCATGTCTTTCCAGTGGAGTCTTCTTCTGCTTTTCCTAGAAGGCTGAATCATGCAGTCAGTAATTATTTACATGTCTTCTTTCAACCAAAATAGAAATGATATCTCAAGCTCTATCTTACATGTCTGAGTCCCATTGTTTTATATATACCGCGTGTGAATGTATGTACTTGAGGCAAATTCTCACTGAATTATTGTACAGGCTGTGAACTGATTTCAAGTGATCCCTCAGTCTGACTCAAGTAATAGGGCCATCAAACAGAGCTCATGACTCTGATTTTTAAAATCGTATTAGTTGTCATGACTTTGCTGTTTCAGAGGCCACCCCCCACCCCCGAAATGATCAACTCTGTGGCTTTGGAGATCAACTGTGGCCTTTGTGAGAGTCTTTACAAAGAAATGAGGACAAGAAGGGACTAAGTCATAAAGTGAAAGTTGGACCTGATTTAGGTAAACCTTTGGGGTGATTGGAAAGGCTTAGTGACCACTGTGGTAAGCTGCGTTGGCAGGATGATGAGACTCAGAAAGTTTGTGGTCTAGGAGCCTCAGAGGATGTTGAAAGAGGGGGAGAGAGTACCGCTGTGCTGGGGGTCGGGGGTGGGGGTGGGGTGTTGAATAAAGACCAAACTAAGCGACCTTGTCACTAAGATTTCAACTAGCAAAACTTTACTCGATCATCTAATACACACCATGCTTTGTCAGAACTATGTACTGAACTGGAAGACACACACAGCTTTGAACCAGGAGTATTAACCAGCACATATGAAAGCCCCTGAGTGAACTATTGAATGTTTGTGGAGTGAAAGACAGGCACAAGGCACAGAAATCTCAGGCATAAGGCTTTGGGAAGTTCATGAAGACCAAACCTCTTTCCCTTCCACAGGAAACCCTGAGGACAAGTCTCATCTTGTGGGTCTAGCAGGGCATTTCCTTTGGGCGCAGCGGTGTCCTCTGTGGTCCCGTGGCGAGGCTGCCTCTGCGACCGCGCCCGGGGAGCCCAGCAGAGGTGCGGGCTGGGCGAGCATGGCGTGGACCCGCAGCCAGGGAGGCCGCGTGGGGAGAGGCTCGACGGGGCGGGGCCGAGCTGCGCCCAGATCATAGTCACTGGGGAGAGGTTAAGGGAGTCCAGAGTCTTTCGGAGCCGCCAAACTGGAGCTGGAACTGGAGCTCCGTGGGGCCGTGGCCCCGACGACTGGGCAGCGGCTCCTGCAGGACGCCGAGGTCCCAGCCACGCGCAGTGAACCGGAGGCGGCCGGGCGCGGCGGCAGAACCCGGGGCGTGCTGCTCTGGCTCACCACGCTGGTCCTGTACGCCTCCTTCGTGGGGATGGTGAGAGCCGAGGCTGCCCCCTCCCAGGCTGGGGCAGGAGGCTCCGTAGGGATCGAGCCCTCCCCAGCGGCAGACCTGCTCCCCTAGTCTGCACAGAGGGAGCCCGGGTGCATTCATCTTCCTGGGTCTCCCACTCCCCACTTAGAAAATGGACACGGTTCAAATCTTGGCGTGTTGGTTTTTGTTTTGTTTTGTTTTGTTTTGTTTTGTTTTGTTTTGTTTTGTTTTGTTTTCAACTCAACCTTAATGTGTTTTCCAACGTCTTTAAACTTTCATTGTCACTTGGGTGCGATGGGAGGAGATACAGGAAGGGAAACCGGAGCTTTCACCTGCTCCGCTCCACCCCCCCCCTGCAAACCCCCCCCCCCCGCCGCAAGCTCCAAATTATTAAACTGTCAAATGCCACCTTGCCTCTAACTGGCGGCCTGACCAAGTTCTGCCAACTGTTAATTTTCCAGACGGAAAAATGAGCCTTGAGAGGAAAGTGACTTTCTTTATCACCCAGAAGGTTAGGTGGTAAGAGTCAAAAGTCAGTCTCTTAGCCAGCAGGTTGTAGCCAGGCGGATCCACGTCTGTCTTTGAGATTTTAGTATTTTTAGACATTGTCACACTAAGTAGCCCAGACTGTGGTGCTTTCACCTCAGTCTCTGGGATTGCTTCTCAGACCACTTCGATGTAGGAGGGCCGATGGAAAATACTGCATGTGCTAGGGAACCTTAACTGTGTGCAAAAGTCTAAGTCCTGTGAAGGAATTTGGTTAGAACCTGTAGTCAGTCTTTCACTGAACCTGGTGCTTGCTGCGGGCCTGTCCACGCTGAAGTCTTGGTCCTGGGTTCGTGCTGCTAAGAAAGGGAGGACATTTGGTTTGGGGCAGACCAGTGCATTATAATCAATTACTCTCGAAATATAGATGTGACTTAGAAATGCTTTTCTCAAAGGCACCAGTGAATTTTCTCTTCAGCCCTTGGTTCTTGCTAACACATTCTTGCTGCAGGCAACATTTTATTGATAAAGCCTTTTTGTATATGTATATGTAAATATTTCCTAAAAAGTCTTATAGTCTATACTGCCTGGTGGCTTTGGACTTTCATTAAAGAAGCCTATAGATTTAGAAATATTCAGATAGTTGATTTCCAGCATATTACGTGTGTGTAGTTCAGAGAAAGAAATCTATGTGTGTCAGAAGTATTGCTTTTGAGAAACATAACCAAGATAATAAATAGATGTTTGAGAATTTAACTTTGACATCTAAATTCCTATATCAGTCATAAATGGAGTAGATTTAAAATAAAGACAATATTTCAAAAATAAATTTGATATATCTTAACTATTAATGCAGGGAAATCTTTTAAGGTGTTCTTCAAAATCTAAAAACGAATTGCAACCAAAGGCAAACAAACAAAATGTAAAAGTTGAGTAGAAGAAAACTCACAGGAGCACATGACTCTAACAGTAAAGGATTGTGCGTTTTTCCTGTTTGAATAAAAGGAGCCCCTACATTGCACTATATACAATTCGCCTCACATTTTCTATAAAGGGAAAGACGACCATTTAAATAAACAGAACTTTAATGACTGTAAGTTCACACCTCTTCTCTTTTTAAATTTCAGGGAATAGGCGTTGGTATCCTCGGGCCTACATTTCAAGACTTGGCAAGAAATGTGAACCGAAATATCAGCAGTCTTTCTATCATTTTTGTGGGCCGCGCCTCTGGATTTTTATGTGGCACTATGATTGGTGGAGTTCTCCTTGACTATATGAATCATTTTTTACTTCTGGGTAAGCAAACACTGCTTTTCGTTTTGTTTTGTTTTGTTTTCAATGAGTTTTCAATTTACTCTAAATATTAAAAGCATAGACTGCAGAAAGGTTGGCAATAGAAACAGCCGTGTGCATCCTCCCGAGCAGCTGGGCTTCCGTAGCCTGTGCTGGAGGAAAACTCTTCTGAACCCTCTAGAAACTTGATTAGCACTATCTTGGGTGTGAGTGTTGGCAACCCTGAGCAGCCCTGACCTTTTTACTGTGATATAGGCTCCACTCCAGGCTCATGCATGCACTGGCTGACCATGAAGCTCTGCTTATGGGATGGGGGCGGGACTTCTGGGGCCACAGGGGTCAGAATGAGTTCCTGGAACCTGGCCAGGTTCTGTGGACTTGGGCTTGGCGATGAAGGGACAGGGGATGGTAGGGACTTCTGTCCTGCTGCCCTTGTCAGAGCTGGGCACAGACTGATGATCCCCTAGGATCCTGACCCTGGAAAAGAGGGCAGAGCTGTTAGCATGCCATTTTCAATACACTGGCAAGATAAAAGACAATCTAGATTACTATACTAAAACATCTTTGAAGGCAAGGTTAATAATTTATTGCTGGTACATAAGTAATCACTATTATTTCCAAAGTGGGCTGAAAGACTATTTTTTTCTGTACTTCATTTCCTTTTATCCCACAAATGAATTTATTTGGTAAAGTTTTCCTATAATCGGTTATAGCGATTGAGTTTTACTTTTGCATTTTTACATTGTGACCTTGTTTAAAAAAAACTTCTTTGAATTAATATTCTTTGGACCGACTCAAACACTATAAAATTTATCTTTTGTTACAATTTCTAATTTGATCATTAGCAATGATAGAACTGGATTCCAGTCATAGTAATTTACATTTTTATGGGCCACAGATATTATATAAGCTTTAGATTAAACCATCACAGATAGCCACTCGCCTCTCATCTACTCATATGCTCAAACCCTTTTGTCGTTGTGATTTGGTTTTACCTTTTTCTGTTTTTGTTTTTGAGACAAGCTCTCACTATGCAGCCCAGCTGGCCTGAAACTATGTAGATCATGTTGGCCTCGACTCATGGAGCTCTGCCCACCTCTGTCTCCCAAGTTCTGTGATTAACGATGTGCGCCATTATGCCCGGCCCACGACCAATCAGCTTTAATTCAGTGTTAGTTTTCATTTTTAGAATTTCTTATGATGTTTCTTTGACTTTGGACCTTCATGAACACTTGCTTTCTAGCTGGATTTATTCTTTTTCCTCAGGTGTGTCAATGTTAGCTACCGCAGTTGGGTTGTATCTCATTCCTTTGTGCAAGAAGGCATTTTTACTGATTATCATGATGGCTGTGGTTGGTGCTTCAGTTGGTGTTGTGGATACAGGTTGGTGAATCCTTCAGCGTCATCTCCAGTATCAGGGACAATACTATGAGGACAAGTAAAGTATATGAAATTAGACTGTTACTTGTTTTGCTGTGAAAACAGCATGGACTCGTGCTTGCTTCGGCAGCACATATACTAAAATTGGAACGATACAGAGAAGATTAGCATGGCCCCTGCGCAAGGATGACATGCAAATTCGTGAAGCGTTCCATATTTTTTAAAAAAACAAAACAAACAAAAAAACAGCATGGACTCACACTTCAGCACCTCTCAGCACCTCAGAATCACACCTCAGCACCTTAGAATCACACCCAAGCACCTCAGCATCACCCCTCAGCACCTCAGCACTACACCTTAGTACCTCAGAATCACACCTCAACACCTCAGCACCACACCTCAGCATTACATCTCAGCAACTCAGCACCACACCTTAGTACCTCAGAATCACACGTTAGCAATGCAGAATCACACCTCAGCACCTCAGAATCACACCTCAGTACTTCAGATTCACACCTTAGCACCTCAGCACCACACCTTAGCTCCTAAGAATCATACCTCAGCACCTCAGAATCACACCTCAGCTCTTCAGAATCACACCTCAGCACCTCAGAATCATGCCTCAGCACCTCAGAATCACACCTCAGCACCTCAGAATCATACCTCAGCATCTTAGATTCATACCCCAGCACCTCAGTATCACACCTCAGCATCACCCCTCAGCACCTCAGCACTACACCTCAGTACCTCAGAATCATACCTCAGCATCACCCCTCAGCACCTCAGCACTACACCTCAGCTCCTCAGAATCACACCTCAGCACCTCAGAATCACACCTCAGCACCTCAGAATCACACCTCAGCACCTCAGAATCACACCTCAGTACCTCAGAATCACACCTCAGCACCTCAGAATCACACCTCAGTAACTTAACATCACATGTCAGTACCTCAGAATTACACCTCAGCTCTTCAGAATCACATCTCAGCAACTCAGAATCATACCTCAGCACCTCAGAATCACACCTCAGCATCTTAGAATCACACCCCGGCACCTCAGCATCACACCTCAGCATCACCCCTCAGCACCTCAGCACCACACCTTAGTACCTCAGAATCACACCTCAGCATCACACCTCAGCACCTCAGAATCACACCTCAGCACCTCAGAATCACACCTCAGCAACTCAGAATCACACCTCAGCACCTCAGAATCACACCTCAGTACCTCAGAATTACACCTCAGAATCACACCTCAGCATCTTAGAATCACACCCCGGCACCTCAGCATCACACCTCAGCATCACCCCTCAGCACCTCAGAACCACACCTTAGCAATGCAGAATCACATCTCAGCACCTCAGAATCACACTTCAGCTCCTCAGAATCACACCTCAGCAACTCAGAATCGCACCTCAGCACCTCAGAATCACACCTCAGCAACTTAACATCACATGTCAGTACCTCAGAATTACACCTCAGCTCTTCAGAATCACATCTCAGCAACTCAGAATCATACCTCAGCACCTCAGAATCACACCTCATCATCACACCTCAGCACCTCAGCACTACACCTCAGCACCTCAGAATCACACCTCAGCTCCTCAAATCACACCTCAGCAACTCAGAATCACATCTCAGCACCTCAGAATCACACCTCAGCTCCTCAGAATCACACCTCAGCAACTCAGCATCACATGTCAGTACCTCAGAATTACACCTCAGCATCACACCTCAGCACCTCAGCACTATACCTCAGCTCCTCAGAATCATACCTCAGCACCTCAGAATCACACCTCAGCAACTCAGAATCACATCTCAGGACCTGAGAATCACACCTTAGCACTACACCTCAGCACCTCAGAATCACACCTCAGCATGTCAGAATCACACCTCAGTACCTCAGAATCACACCCCAGCACCTCAAAAATCATGCCTCAGCCACTCAGAATCACACCTCAGCATCATACCTCAGAACCTCAGAATCATACCTCAGCATCTTAGAATCACACCTCAGCACCTCAGCATCACACCTCAGCATCACACCTCCACACCTCAGCACCACACCTCAGTACCTCAGAATCACACCTCAGCACCTCAGCATCACACCTCAGCATCACCCCTCAGCACCTCAGCATCACACCTCAGTACCTCAGAATCACACCTCAGCACCACACCTCAGCATTACACCTCAGCACCACACCTCACACCTCAGAATCACACCTCAGTACCTCAGAATCACACCTCAGCACCACACCTCAGCATTACACCTCAGCACCACACCTCAGCACCTCAGAATCACACCTTAGTACCTCAGAATCATACCTCAGCACCTCAGAATCACACCTCAGCATGACACCTCAGTACCTCAGCATCACACCTTAGAACCTCAGAATCACACCTCAGCATCTCAGAATCACACTTCAGCATCTTAGAATTACACCCCAGCACCTCAGCATCACACCTCAGCATCACCCCTCAGCACCTCAGCACCACACCTTAGTACCTCAGAATCACACCTCAGCAACTCAGAATCATACCTCAGCACCTCAAAATCATGCCTCAGCAACTCAGCATCACACCTCAGTACCTTAGAATTACACCTCAGCTCTTCAGAATCACACCTCAGCAACTCAGAATCATACCTCAGCATCACACCTCAGTACCTCAGAATCACACCTCAGTACATCAGAAGCACACCTCAGCACCACACCTCAGCTCCTCAGAATCATACCTCAGCACCTCAGAATCAGACCTCAGCACCTCAGAATCATGCCTCAGCAACTCAGCATCACACCTCAGTACCTCAGAATTACACCTCAGCTCTTCAGAATCACACCTCAGCACCTCAGAATCATGCCTCAGCACCTCAGAATCACACTTCAGCACCTCAGAATCACACCTCAGCACCTCAGAATCACAACTTAGCACTTCAGCACCTCAGAATCACACCTCATCACTATTTCTCCTTGCCAATTAGAGCACCAATTGTCTAACATCTAACTATGAAGTGCATTTGGAGGATTTTGCTTTATGAGAGTTGGGTTTGTTAAACATGGAAGGACTCCCTTTCTGTGGGAAATTATAATTTAATGCAAATGGGCAGGCTTTCCTTTGGGATAGAGTTTGACCACTTTAGTATAAGAGATAATAGTGATTTGATAGGGCAAACAAGGTATATTAGTTACTTTGTAATTGATGTGATAGAACACTATGAAGAAAGCAACTTGGAGGAGAAAGAGTTTGTTTGGACTTCTGGTTCCAGAGGGGTAGAGTCCATGATAAGGGAGTAAAGGCATGGTGGCAGGAGCAGAAAGTTGAGGGTTCACATCTTGAATAACAATCACAAAACAGAGAGAGCAACTGGAATTGGCTGAAGGCTTTTACATTCTCAAAGCCTGCCCCCAGTAGCATACTTCCTCCAGTAAGGACACTTCTTAACTGATGCAAACAGTGCCACCAACTGGGGCACTATGGAGACTATGGAGGACATTCTCAGGTAAACCACCTTACAGGGGTAGAATTATTATATAGCTGCAGAAGCAGCCATTCAGCTTAAAATGCACCCCAGATTCTGGGCTTAGAGAACCTGGTGGGTACCCTATTCTTGTCTTCTTGTTTTTTTTCCTCCACAGCAGAAAATCTCCATGCTTCATCCTATCATTGAAGACCTCCTAAATTACATGTAGATCTTTATTTATCCCGAATCCCAGCTTTCTATGCCCACCTTTCTTCCTCTATGGGAAGAAGAGATATTTGATAGGTCATGGAAATAGTTTATACATCTAGATTCATTTTAATGTAAAACTACAATGTGGAACTACATGCTTATCTCAAAATACCTGATTTTTTGAAGATAGTCAAATACTAGATGCTCCTGGCTTTCACATTGTAGGTGTTGAAACCATGCAACACACAATTCTGAAAATTGTTTTTGTTTTCTGTAACAATTATGGCAGACTTCCAGGGCAATCTGGCTGGCATCTAGTGTTTAGTATCTAGTTTAGACCTAAGTAAATAATTTCTTCAATTGGAATTAGCAACCAATTGAAAGTACTGAGGCTTTGGTAGTTTTCCCACCATTAGATAACATTTTGCCTAGTATTGCACATATATTTACCCATGGACCCGGGGATGTGGTTCAGTTGGCCAGAGTATTTGTCTATAAAATACTGAGCTCAATCCTTGTCAATGCATGAACTGAGTGGCACACTCTTTTTTTTTTTTTTTTTTTTTTTTGAAGTCTTCTTAAATTTTATTGGCACTGAAATAGAACACAGATTGAGCATAAACCCCTCCAAAACAATTATTTAAAAAACAAAATACACAAAAAACCTGAATATAAATCCTAACCTTCTCCCCAGCCTCTGTGGGGGTGGGTTATTGCCCTTAATGCAGCTAGATTGCCCCACAATTCCAGGTTTGAATGTAGCCAATAGAGGAGAGCTCACCGAGTGTCAATATAATTCACAGCAATGCATATAAGATTCCCCAAGGCAAGGTTAAGTAGTAGGGGCGTGGGCTGAGGGAGGCTCTGGGCTAGGGGTACTGCATAGAGGAACAAGATAGCCTTTTGTGGTCTTGAACCCTGGGGAAAAGGCAAACAGGAACAACAAAACCAAATACTAAGTACATTTTAAATGGACTGTATGACCTATAGTGACAGGTAAATCGCTAATACTGAAATCTTCTTATATAATGTTTTTGGGAAATTATCATTTTTAATATAGTATATTCTTCTCAGATGTGAGGTGAAGGTAGTAAAAAATAATGAAGCTAAAATGATCCTGTGCCAAGACTAATATCTCTAATAGTGCATTAGCAAAAAAAGTAGAAACCAATATTGTTAGATATCGCTAGAATATATAATACTGGTAAAAATTAAG
>JAPYYD010005932.1:0-11614 GCA_028551405.1 Uromys caudimaculatus
CACTAACAGCTGTAGGTCCTCGGGGTCAACTGAGGGAGTTTAAAAAAGGAATTTCAAAGTGATGAAAACAGAAATGTCAGCCTAGTGATGATACTTTTGTTATTAAAAAAGATAAGCTGTATTAGGACAGTTCACTTCAATGGATTGGAGGGGCTCCAGAGATGAGAGACCTCAGAAGATTTTGTGTCAGAAAATATATAGGCTCTTTGGGCCCTCCTGATTTTTTGACTCCCCATTGTATCGTTTGGTCTTCCCCAGCCTTGATCTCCTTTCCCTATGCCAGCCATTTTTGTAAGAGTTGCAATATCTTTTTTGGGATGGGATGGGGGAGAATTCCTAAAACAATGAGCAGCATTTCTTGAAGGGGAAAATCCTCACCTTTCAGATTGACCCAACTTTATCTGATCTTCCTTCTAGATTGACCCATTGAAGAAATTAATTTAGCCAAAGCTTGCAGGAAACTAACTTTGTGTATTCCTCTGGAGAATGACTGAACACTTGCTTGCAAGTACAGTGTGAATGATGACTTCACAGAACAGAATTTTTGTATGACAGGACAATATCATTAGATATGAGGGCTAGTCAGATCAACTAAGCGTAGTCCAATGATACTGTGCAAGCAGGTTGAGGACAGATTTTCTGTCTT
Source organism: Uromys caudimaculatus (assembly GCA_028551405.1). Classification (NCBI taxonomy): domain Eukaryota; kingdom Metazoa; phylum Chordata; class Mammalia; order Rodentia; family Muridae; genus Uromys; species Uromys caudimaculatus. The sequence goes on from JAPYYD010005932.1 coordinate 647, forward strand.
CCACAGATTCATTGACAATGGTCATTTGGCTTTGTTTACAGGTATGTATCTCTGTGCAAGCACAGAAAGCTCTCTTTTCTGAGATTATACCCGTAAAGGAAGTCATCAAGTTTTAGAAACAACAGCATTCAGCAATACTAGAGAATGAAAGGACACACTTGCAGATACCTCAACACACGTTCTTAGCAGCAGATGAGTCTGGAAAGCTGCACAGAAGAGAGGTATTGTGAGGATTTTCCCTGACCAATTACATTAGGGCAACAGGAGCCCTGTGATTGGACAGGGAACAGGAAGGTGGAGCTACGAATGGCACAGGAGTAGATCTTGGGAGAGAGGAGGGGAGAAGGAAGATGTCAGTGGATATGAACTGGCACAGCGCTACCCATGGTTATATTATCATAAAGGTTAGAAGTTTGGAATAAGTTGTCTAATCTAGGAGGGCAGCTTTTATCATTATCTATTGGCTCTGAAATTATTGTATTGGCATCTTGCAACTTGTGTTTTATTGATACATATATCTGATTGATTAACTACATGTTTACAAGTTTTAATTCTACTGGGTAACTGGGTGTTGAGATGGCTGACCATGGGCCAGGCAGTTATTGTGTAAGACTGGCAGTAGAGATCCACAAAGTGACTCAGCTCCGGGGAGTTGGCAGGCTGAGAGAATGAGATAACCCAGCTACAGATTTGCTATGGCTCACCAGTTCCTACCCTGGGCACAGGAATATGCCGAGTCTCATTTTTAATATTTCCCAATACAGTGTTATTTGGGGATCACTTCTGTGCCAGAGTTTCATAGAATGTCTTATCTCCACAGGACTTGAAGACTGTAAAGATGGCCACAACTGTCCCTGGAGTTCCTGTGAAGTAAATAGTGATGTTAATAATCCAGTAAATGAGATTGTTCCTCTTATCATCATCTAAAGAGATCATCATGCTGAGCCTGAATGGGTTGCTGCTTTGTGTGTCACCTCAGGGTGACAGGAGAGCAAGTCAGTGCACCTTGAGGAACCAGGTAGAGTCCCTAAGGGCACAATTCTCTGAAGCTGTCCCTATGGAGGTAAAACCTGGATTGTTTTATAGGACAGATGAGAGTGAAGAGAAGGAAGGAAGATGGCCTGCAACACTTACTGGAATGCTAGTGAAGTAAATAGTACTGTTAGCAGTCTTGTAAATAAGATGGACATTCTTTTCCTTATCCAGACAGAGGAGTACCCAAAGCCTGAAGAGAGAGGTATTTCATATAGAATCACTGACTACTCTCTAAGAGCAAATTAAAGCATATCCAGGTCTGTACAAGAGTCCCTGAAGGCACCTTCTGAAGATGTTGCAGTGAAAGTATCAGGGATCTCTCCCAGACCAGATAAGCCTAACTCTGTGCCTGTGCATGTTTTCCAGAATAGTGAGGCAAAGTACACATGTGAAAGTCACCATGCAAGACTCCAGAGAGACCTCAGGACATTAAAGTCCCTAAACCTTCAAGGATCCCACTATTCTTTTAGACCACCAGAGTGAACACAGGAAGGAGTAGACCTTTTTCTGTACCAAGTGGCTTAAAATATTTACATTTTAGAATCTGATTATATGAGGTCTTCCACAAGCAAAAGAAGCCTTTTACATCTAGTACATGCAAGTGGCCCTTCACTACCACGAAGAAACTGCAGGTTGATGAGAGGATTTACATGGAGCAGAAGCCCTACACCTGTTCCGTTTTAACAGTTGATTCCATCAGTCATCAATACAGCAGCATCACCTGAGGACTGTCCGCAAATCAGACTGAACTCTTTAACTTCCTCCCCAGATCCTAGGAGGACTTCAAACTCAGGATGTCATCTGCACATGAAAAATTGTTGCTTTGAAGCACCAATTAGTCAGTGAAGATGTCACATGTAACTTCTGGATTACTCCTTCTATCTAATGTCCCATTCTATTGCCATATGAGGTTAAAGAAGAAGAATAATTTAACAGTTTTGAAAAATGCCTAATATAAAAAAAAAGGCAGCCTGTATTTTATTCCTAATATATATTAAATAAATCAATGGCACATGTGTTTGCCTGTTTTATATTTTGTGTGATGTGTATTTGTGTGTGTGTGTGTGTGTGTGTTTGTGTGTGTGTGCGTTTTGTTCCTTTGGGTTTTTTTTTTTTTTCATTAATTCTACAATATGAGACCACAATAGAGTTCTTAGCTGTCCTTGAATTTTTCCTTGTTTGAGACTGAGTAAATTGTTATTGGAGGCTTTGTACAACAGTTTGTCTGACTCTAGATATTTCAAGCTTTCTCTGGTCCTATTCTCTGCAACTCTCATCTCTATGGGGGTGGGGGGGGTTCATGACAGTGGACTGACATTCTCCAACGAAAGAAGCTAACTAAATGCTACCTTTAATACTGACATAGAATTTTCATGAAATGCTTTGTTTCTTTCCACAAAAGCTTCTCCTGTGACTATTGGGGAAAATGGGATAGGCGCTTAGAGATGAGATAATGTTTCTACATGGATATGAATAATCTAGATGACCTCATACACCTTTGTGTATATAGACAGCAGAAACTGGATGTTGTCGGTTAGGAAAAAGAGTAGACATGAATGTGCAAGACAATGGAAATGTGGGGTGGATCTAGAGGACTTGGGAGGACAAGTAAGAGGTGAATATGAGCAAAGTCCGTGTACACACATAGGACATTCTCAGCTACCTAATAAAAATAATGTATTTTAAAACTCCACCAATAATCATAAGGCTGTGTTCAGTCTACACAGGCAAACATTTAATGTGTGCACTATAATTAATTGAAATAAGAACTTCAGAGTAAAATAATCTTAAATAAGTGTTCACAAGTTAACTACTCATATAAATTACTTTATGCATGGAATGGAGTAAATTGTAACTAAAATAGAATGAATGACAATTGCAGAGTGAAATGAATCACTCTTTTGGGAAGTATGGCTTGAAGAAAGGAGACAAAGGCCATTCTCTGTAACTCATTCCTTCAGGACTATTAATTCCCTTGGATTTGAGAGTATATACTTGTATCATAGGATGTCTGGGCATTGAAAATTCCTCTCAAATTATCTTCTATTCATGAACTTTATACTCTTTTTTTTATTTTATTTTTGATACTTTATTTACATTTCCGATGATTCCCCTTTTCTTTGGAAACCCCGTGTCCCCTCCCCCTCCCCGCCTCTGTGAGGGAATTATCATTGGATCTTTGGGCCTTCTGCCTCCCTCCTTGTAACACTGATCACAGAGCTATTTTCTTCCTAATTGTTCCTAAATGTTTCAGTATATTTGCTACTATGGACACCTTTTAATTGACATGTAATTGTTGGAAAGTCATTAAAAGTTTTCTCAGTGCTTGTGTAGATGGTGTTGTGCATGTAGATTTTCGTTGAAAGTCACTCCTGTAATAGTAAAAGGGACCTGGGAATAATAAAAGTACACATAAGGGGTCAGAGTCTTAACTCAGAACAAATGCAGCTTTTTTTAGCTCAGCACTTACTTTTGTGGCAACACACAATATACTAGTGATAATTACTTTCTTGTCAAGAGATAGATAATTATAAACTTGGAAAATCGCCTTGGTGTTGAGAAACTGACAATGATGCTCTGATTGAGATTATGAGCTGAAAAGATTTTAAAAGAAATTGAAAGATGTTTACTGCTAGATACAGAAAAGTTTGTGTCCAACCCATAATGTGAAAATATAATTACTTCCCAAAGGATACATTTGGTACCTTCATCCTTTAAGTGGGATTCTTCTCTTCATTACTAAATTCTTTCTTCTATGTATTCCTTTCTCCCCACATCCTTGCATTTTCATTCTAAGTTTAATACATTTTTTAAAATTTCAAGATCTAATAGCTACTAGGAGAGGAAAAAATCAGTTTTCTTCACTAGAATGATGCCAGGAATGTCAACCACATTGAGGTCAGGCTCATTTTAAGGAATCAGTAGACAATACTTTTCAGAATGTTTTTCAGTGATATTTTCCCCTTATTTGCTGTCATTGCTGTTTCATGTTTTTTAAGAAGGAGAATGAATATAAAATTTAGTATATAGAGAGCAATGGGGAATCTCAGAAGAGATGGTCAATGTGAAAGAATCTATTAAAATACAGTATACAAAATTGTCAAAAATAAATATATTTTAATGCTTGAAAAATATTTTGAAAAACAGATATTACATGCCCAATTCTGAAATGTCTTCAATAGTCCAAAATATTTCTTTTCAATATTTTATACTAACCGAAAGCTTCCACAAAGTCGAATGGAAACCTGATGCGTGACAAATGGAGAATAAAGAGTAATTGTGTGTCATTATTTCTCTTGGAAAGCTAGGTGACATTTAACGATAAAAACAAATTACATTGAAGTCTTCCTTTGGTTAGTTGAAAAAACATTTTAGGCAAATTAATAATTATATTGCTTATGTAAATAAATATCAGGGGAAAGAGCGGCTATTATTGTTCTACATTGCATAGGTAGCCCCAACGATAAGGCATAGATCCAATTTTGTTCAAAGTTTAAGGCTGGCTGAACATAGGAAAATATGATTCTCTTACGCTCCGAATCTGAAGATTATATCATCGTATGAAACAGGATTCTAAAGAAATAAGAAATGGTATTGGAATTGCATTCAGATTATTAATTAACATTGGTCTTCTAAGAGTCAGAAGAATGAATGCCCTTCTAGATCATGTCCCTATAGCGTTGCTTCCAAAAATCATAATCAGTCCAAGGAAATCAAGTGAATTATCTTTAAGCACACAGCCACCAGGTACATTGCTCCCTCTAATTTTGAGAATAAAGGAAAGAAGTTTAGAGAAAAGGAATTCTGTACAGATGGAGGTACTGATTGTTGTCTGGTCAGTGGGTTCACTTTCAGTTCACTTCTACTGATAAATTACTACTAAACATGCAAGGAGGAGGTGTGCATGTACAGCAGTCAGAGTGGCTAGTATGAAAACCACAAGACCACAACATACTGGAGAGGGTGTGGAGAAAGGGGAACACTCCTTCATAACTTGTGGGCTTTCAAACTTGTACAACCACCTATGAATCAATCTGGCAGTTCCTCAGAAAATAGAAAATAATTCTACCTGAAGATCCAGCTATACTGCTCCTGAGCATATACCCAAAAGAAGCTCCAACATATAACAAGGACACATGCTCCACTATGTTCCTAGCAGCCTTATTCATAATAGCCAGAAATTGGCAGCAACCCAGATGTCCCTCTACCAAAAATGGATACAGAAAATGTGTTTTATTTACACAATGCAATACTAGTAAGCTCTTAAAAATAAGGACATCATGAAATTTGCAGTCAAATGGGTTGAAATATAAAATATCATCCTGAGAGAGGTTACCCAGACCCAAAAGAACATGCATGGTATGTCCTTACCGATTCAGGGATATTAGCAAAAAGTAGAGAATACCCATAATGCATTCCACAGACCGTCTAAAGTTAAACAAGAAGCGAGGCCCAAGTGAGATTGCTTCAATCCCACTTAGAAAAGGGAAGAAATGTATCATGGGACAGAGAGGGAGGGTGGTACTTTCATGAGAGAGGAGAAGGGAAGGGACAAAGGGGGTCACAGTCAAGTATGGTGGAGGGAGAGAGGAGCGAAAAAGAGAGGGCCAGGAGAGTTAATGAAAATATGCACCTGCTGCCAGCAAGAGTGATCAGATCCCAGAAATCCAGCATGGAGGAAGCTCCAGGGCGCAATGTGGATGACTTTAGCTGAAAATCCCCTTTCCAGGTCTCCTCTTTGGAAAACACTATCCCATACTCCCTCCTCTATGAGGGTATTTCCCCACCCACCCACCCTTTGTTCCTCTGTCCTGATGGCTCTGGGAAGCTCATTCTTGAGCCAGGAGTTTGAAGAGAAGGAGTGTTCTTACCTGTGCTTGAAGGTGTGTCTGCATGCCCAGGAGAAAGGAGATGCTGCCGAGGATGTGGAGAAAGAGGAATACTCCTCCATTGCTGTTAGGATTGCAAGTTAGTACAACCACTCTGGAGATCTGTCTGCTCATTCCTCAGAAAATTGGACCTGAGGACTAAGCTATACCTCTCCTGGGCACATACCCAGGACATGCTAGAACATGTAATAAAGACATATGCTCCACTATGTTCAAAGCAGCCATATTTATAACAGCCAGAAGCTGGAAACAACCCAGATGTCCCTCAACAGAGGAATGGATACAGAAAATATGGTACATTGACACAATTAAAATAAATACTATTAAAAAAAACTTTATGAAATCTACAGACAAATGCATGGAACTTGAAAATATCATCCTGAGTGTGGTAACTCAGTCACAAAAAATAGACACAGTATGTACTCTTTGATAGGTGGATATTAGCCCAAAAGTTCAGAATACCCAAGATTCAATTCACAGACCAAATGAAGCCTAAGAAGGAAGACCAAATGCCAATGCTTCCTTCAGTGCTTCTTAGAAGGGTGACCAAAATTCTCACAGGAGGAACTATGGAGACAAAGAGTGGAACAGAGAGACTGAAGGAAATGCCGTCCGGAGACTGCCCCGTATGGGGATCCATCACATATAAAGTCACCAAACACAGACACTATTGTGGATGCCAACAAGTGCATGCTGTAAGGAACCTTATTAGCTGTCTGCTGAGAGGAACAGCCACTGTCCCAGAAATACAAAGGCAGATGCTTGCAGCCAACCATGGGATTGAGCATGGTATCCAGGAAGGAGGTGTTGGAGAAGAAGCTGAAGGAGCTGAGGGGGTTTAAGTTCCCATGGAGGAACAAACGTGTCAACTAGGCAGACCCCCCCAGAGGTCCTGGGGACTAGACCACCAACCAAAGAATACATATGGAGAGACCCAGGGCACTGGCTGCATAAGTGGCAGAGGATGGCCTCGTTGTACATCAGTGTGAGGAAAGTCCCTTGGGCTTAGGGTGTTCGATGTCCCAGTGTAGGGAACTCCCAGGGAATGATGACAGGAGTGGGTGGGTGAGTGGGAGAGCACTCTCACAGTGGCAGGGCAATGGGGCCTGGAATAGGAGGTTTCTGAAGGGGAGCCTGGAAATGGGAGAACATTTGAAATGTAAATAGAGAAAATATCCAATCCAAAAATATACATACTGAACATTATGAAAGGTTTTTATAATATACTTTATTCTTTAGCAATTTCATGCATCTATACACTCCAACATGATCATATCCTACCTCACTCTTTACCTCTCTACTGGGTACCAGCCCTCTTTCTCTCTTCTATCTATTTCTTTCCCTCACTCACACTCTCTCTCTGTAACCTCCTGGGTCTAGTTATTGCCTGCTGGGTTGTTGGCTGATTTTATTGGCTTGATCTCATGTAGTTAGCTGTGAGTTCACAGACGCACTGGTCATATCATGTCCAGAAGGCAGCATTTTGTCTCACTTCTGCCAATCTTCCAGCACATATATTCTTCCTACCTGCTCCCCTTCTGTAAAAGGGAGAACAGAAAGGTTGCAGATGTATCGTTAAAGGATAAGCAATCAGACATCACTGTTACCCCTTCGAACAATTATAAGGCTCTGCATTAACTACTGACCAATGTAAAATAAAGCTTCTCCAGCCAAGTTTGAAAATGGTACTTATCCTTAGATGTGAACAAAATATTTATTGGGCAGTTTGATAACATGTCTATTTAGCACACCCACATTAGCATGGTCTCCCTTGGAAACTAGGACATATTTCTCCATGGACTTTTGTCCAGTTGGATGGTAGCTAGCATTTTAAACTCCACATATACTAGAATCACTTGTGAAGAGTCTTAATGATGAGTTATCTACATTGGGTTGGCCTGTGGACATGTCTGTCTGGGATTGGCTAATTGAGTTGATTGACATGGAAAAACACAGTCAACTGCAGGCTGCACTGTACCCTACATGGGGGTCCTGAACTGTATAAAATGGAAAAATAGAGCTGACATGAGAAAGCAATTAAACAATCTACATGCATGAATTTCTCAGTTCTTACTTGTGGATTGTGTCTAGCTCTTTGAAGTTCCTGAATGTACTTCCCCACAATGATGAGATATGAATCAGAATTGTAAGCTGAAGTAAATCATCTGTTTCTCTAAGTTGCTTTGGATAGAGTATTTTATTACAGAAGCAGAAATGAAGCTAAGACAATGAGGTTTATAGTACCACACACAAATTCTCTCATGCAGAGTAACCTTCAAATGCAACTGGAAAGTAGTTGGTTAGCTGCTAACAGCCATGCCACTATTGCTCTTGTGGACACATCTTGCCTGGAAGGTTGGTATTATAACTTTCTGTGTACACTGCTGAATAATATTATTATGACTTTCCCCCTCCTGTCCTGAATAGACCCACACATCGCTATGAATGCAAGCCTGCAGAAGTTTCAGACCAGATCCAGGTTTATTTCTTTATACTTATAACCAAACTATGTTGTCATGAGGAACAAGGTCATTAAAATAGCCTGCCTCTTTCTTCTTCTCCTCTGCTCTCCCACATAGGTCCCTCCCTCACTCTGGCTCCTGAGTTGCATTTTTCTCCCTTCCAGTTCAGACTGAAACATCCTCATTTAGACTCTTCTACCTTGGTCCATTCTGTGGCCACCTCAGACTCCTCATCTGTTTCCACCTCTGAAACCTCTGAACATTCCTTCAGGACCACCATGGTCCATATTTCCACCTCTTTCTCCTTGCATGACACCAAGGCTGCCTCAGCCAGGATCACCACCTTAGTTGGAAATGGTGGCAGGAGGAAGCCCTCAGGATTAGGAGACTTACACTGATTGTATTCTTTTCTCCAGGCCAAGTTCTGGTTTCCACAGCCCAGATTGGGAGACTGCCAGTATCATGTTTGGTGATGGACATTTCATCCTCCAGGAAGGTTCCCACTAGAGCTTTGGATCCCTCTTGGCTGGAGGCCTCCTCTGTCTTTTTCATGGCCTCCCATGTGACCCATGGGTACTCCAGGATCTCCCTGGACACCAGAGCCTCCAGGAAGTGAAGTGGTGTTGGCACTCATCTGCCCTCATGTGGCATGCTGTTCATTTGAGGCTTCAGGCTGTTCATTGGAGGCTTCTTTCGGGCAAAAGAAACATTAATTTGCTTCCTTGAGAATCTTTCCCATCAATCCAATTCACTGCAGCCTTGGAAGTTGGTGGATCTTCATAGGGTACTTTGCATTACCTTTAGTCTTTCCTGTATTTGTCAGATATTTTTCATCATGTGAGGCACTCTTCCATAAAACCCCCTCCAGGACACGAGTGTCTAGATATCCTGAAAACGGAGCTATGTAGTGTGTGTGGGGTCCCTTAACGGAACAGGCAGGGGAGGCTACTCTGATCCACTGTGAGTGAGTATTATTTTTTTATTCTACTTTGTAGAGACATCTTCTTGAATGATAAGCAGTACATATGAGATGGGAGGTGTCTGAGAGGGCAATGCATTTCAATTCTGATCCTAAGACTTGGGGTTGTAACCCCAACTGGTAGAAAAATACCAAGAGGAATGTCAGGCCTCAGTCAGGACCACTGGAGAGATTAGGGGTGGAGACCAGAGAATGTTTGGAATCTGTAGTTCAAGGAAGACTTGTGTATAAACTTTCCAATAAGAAGTTCATTGTCTAAAATCAAGGATTAACTCAAGAACTCCTGACAAAGAATTCTACTGTCAATTCAAGCTGTGGAATTAAGCATATACAAACTAAAATCACACACACACACAGTGTCGGCAATCTACAAGTTGCATGTTACATCTTCATTGGGTAAGTACAATTTCGTAGCTATATTCTTCTCTGTTTGCAGATGACATACTGAGGCTGAATCCCTACCAGCCTCTGATGAGCATGTTCCATAGTTCAGGCAGATTTGTGGTAATTCCTCAGGTGACGGTGGTATGTGGATGATTGGCGGACGCTCTGGTTACAGAGGGAACGGTCATAAGGCTTTTCTCCTGTGTGAATCCTCTCATGAGCCTTCAGGTTGGTCTTGTGGCTGAAGGACCTTTTGCATGTGCTGCATAAGAAAGGCTTCTCTGGCTTGTGTATGACTTCATGAATTCGGAGGTCGGAGACCCTCTTGAAAGTTTTCTGACAGGTGTCACAGACAAATGCCCTCTTATTCAGGTGAATTCTCTGGTGGGATGATAGGTTACAGGCATATTTGAAACTCCTAGGACATTCTTCACACTTGTATGTTTTGGGACCTCTATGGAATCCCTCTTGACTTTCACATTGTGAGTTTCCCTCATAATTGGGACAAAGAAAGACAGACTCAGAGGTAGGATGTTCTGGCTTGGAGCAAAACACTGGTACCTCCCAAGGATTTTCTTCAGATAAAGCTATCCCTAGTGACTCTTGCAGGCATGTGGATGTTCCTTGACTTGCTCTTGTAGAATCCTGATGAACCCCATAAGAAACATCCCCCACTGAAGGCTCAGGGTAATTCATTCTTTGGTTGATGAAAAGGGAGTCCATTTGGTTACTGGGAATATTATCACCACTATTTACTTGAGTAGCATTACAGGAAGTGTTGTAGCAATCTTTTCTGTCTTCAGAGATGTTTGTTCTGGACAAATTCATAGGTTGTGCCTCCATGGGGACATCTGCATTAGTAGGAGCACTAAGGAACTCTACATGATGACTGGAGTTGCCTTGATTTGCTCTTCTGGCCCCAAGAGGGAATTGAAAAGAAACATGTCCTTCTTTTCAATTCAGGCCCAGGATACTGCTCTTTTTTTGGTAATAGGCGGGGAGTTCATCTCATTTCCACTACAGCTATCACCAACGTGTTCTTCAGCAGAATTCGAAGTAGTATTGCATTTCTTTTCACTGTTTTCTTGTCCTTTGGAAAGAAGACAATCTATGAAAATGTACCCAAAACAGGACCCCCTCCAAACATGCCTCTTCTGTCTAGGTTATCTACTTACCTGTGTCCATTGATATATCCTGTGTGATATCTACTGGTAACCTT
>JAPYYD010005933.1:0-11614 GCA_028551405.1 Uromys caudimaculatus
CAGACTTGTTTTGATTTGCCTTTCCCTGATGACTAAGGATGTTGAACATTTCTTTAGGTACTTCTCAGCTCTGGGAATTTCCTCAGTTGAGAATTCTCTGTTTAGTTCTGTTCCCCATTTTTTGATAGGGTTATTTGGTTTTCTGGAGTCTAACTTCTTGAGTTCTTTGTATATGTTGGATATTAGCCCTCTATCAGACATAGGATTGGTAAAAATCTTTTCCCAATCTGTTCCACCAACAGTATCCTAAGAGTCCTTTTTCCTCCACATCTTTGCCAGTATTTGTTACTTGCTCAACATTGTCTTAGTTTTTTGTGTTTCCTCACATCCTTATGTTTGTTTTAAACTTCGTCTGTTATTTTTCTAGAGAAACAAGATAGTAATTGGCAGCATTTCTTTAACATAATCATACAATGCTATATGTGAACATCACAGCCTAAACAAGACCTGAACAAGGACGACAGCAATTAACATCCTAACATGGAAGAAGAATCTCATGAGTCCTTACCTACAGACAAAGAATTACCAGCAACTAAGGAATGTGGAGAGTGAGAAAAATAGTCTTTCCCCAAGAAAAGCCTCCCAGTTATCCAATACCAAGCCATCAGTCCTGAAACCATATACTTACAAGTAACATTATATAGACTGAGCAGGTTGTGTGTGTGTGTGTATGTGTGTGTGTGTGTGTGTGTGTGTGTGTGTGTGTGTGTATTTATGTGTGTGTGTGTGTGTGTATTTATGTGTGTATGTATTTCATATCTATATGGGAGAAGGGGAAAATTATGTAATTCTATTTTAATTTCAAAAATTTATGAATAGATAAAGGGAGAATTCCTTTTGTTCCACACATAAATTTTGAAATGTTGAATTTTATTTTGCATTTAATTCAAAATTCCCCTTTACCTTGTGAATTTAGAAATGTGTTTAGTTTTCAAACTGCTAGGGATTTTTCAGACCTATTTGTGTAAATGATTTCTAGTTCAGTGCTGGTGTGATTAGGAAACATGATTGAATGCTTTTGCTATTTTAAACTTGTTAAGGTTTATTTTATGTCCCAGAATGTGGTCCCTCTTGGTCAGTGTTCCAACTCCATTGTCGTTGGAATGCTCTAAAATCTTCAGTTTGGCTTGGCTACTTCGCTGTGTGGTTCTCTAGAAGGTATTGACTTCACTTCAATGTTTTATGTTTCCAATTTCCAAGGACAGAAAATTAAAGGTCCCACCTCTAACTACAGACTACTCTTCAGGTGTAACCATTTCTCATGTGTTTTGTAAGTTGTTGTGTAAGTTTATTCAAATTTAGGAATTTGCATTTATCCCCTCTCTTGTTAAGGTGATCCATTTATCCTTGTTAAATACTGCTGTCTTCAAAGTTCCTTACTTGGAAACATTTAATATTAATTATGAGGGCTGTCTTTTGCTATTGGTGTTTAACACACAGCAAACTTCTTATACGCCATTGTTTTAGCTTCATTCAGACCACCACTTTGCAAAGGGGTACACGCAGAATCTGCAGCTTGAGACTAAGAGCTTTCCTTACTAGGGGAACCATGGTAGTAGATAGCATAGGCTAGCATTTCTGACTAGTGAACCAATAACAAGCCAAAATACCAAAGTATAAAATAACAAATCAAATAAGGCAGAGTGTAGGTGCTTGACAGAGGATGAAATATGGTGAAAAAGATCTGGCCAGAGACAATTTTCATTAAAAACAAACAACGAAACAAAACCGACTTAACAACAAAAACAAACCTTGGTCCACTTGTATCCTATTTAAGTTTTTAAGAACCAGAAATGAAAGGTTTTGAGTCAGGAAACAACGTGACCAGATTTTCATCTTTAGATCACTTTGGGAGCAATAGCATGCTAAATTTTTAAAACTTGAAGCCAAGAAATCTCAGTCAATGAATGTTGAAATGTGGCACTTAAAAACATGAACTGAGACTCTAAAGCAGCATCGATGCTGAAGAGAAATGGGGAAGGAGAGATGGCTCAGTGTTTTAAGCCCTTATTCTTGCAGAGGGCCTGGGTGCCATCTCTAGCACCCACATGGTGGCTCACAATCATCCATAACTTTGGCTCCAGAGGACTGACACCTTCTTCTGGCCTAAGTGGGCAGTAGTCATTCAAGTGGTGCACAGATATACATGTAGGCAAAACATCCATAAAATAAATAGGTCTAAAAAAATTAAAGTTGGGGAAAATTGGAAATACTAAAATGATAAATGTTGATTTTAATGACTGCTAGAGGTGGGCTAAAGGGAGGAGCCCTGAGCTAGTGTGAGGTTGCGACTGTGTAAACCATTGTAAGTCACTAACACACTGCCTAAGAGTGATCGCTATCACCATCTCTACACTGAAGACAACTCACACCTTTCCCTCCATAGGCAAAGCTGAGTTGGTCTGATGTAGCCCCGGCCTCTTGAGGCCAGATACTTGCCTCCCACCCCTTCCTTCATTATTAGACTGTAGACTTCTCAATAATAACAATTCTGCTTCATTTAGCTCTATCTCCTGCAGCTACTTTCATAAATGCTTGCAGAGGTGCAGCATGAAATACAGAGACGTGAAGATGTTTTGGACTGGAGTTTATTCTGATACTTGTGAAAGCAAATGAAGACATCTCTGTCACTGAACACACAGGGGTTTGTTCCGTTCTGTGTTGTTAGCTTGATAGCTTACATGTCAGGGAAAGCTCCCTAATGATCGTCCAACTTTGCCATAGGATTTATAATATCCATATGTATGTGGCCATACATGATACTGGAGCTATCAGCACCAGGCTACTTAGAAATACAGGCTTGTCACTGTAAGAATAGCTAAACAGCATGCCTCTGAGGATTAAGTACCAACCTAAACTACTAGAGTCCCTGCCCAAATCAAAGACCCTTCTCTTTGATTTCAGGGGGAAACTAGAGAGAGACTCCATGTCAGACCACAGGGAAGTCTCCTGCCTTTCATGACTCACCAGCTCTGTTGTGAACTGTTGGCCGTGCCTACTGCACTCTATAGAGAGCATCCTGCCAAGCTCCCCAGTTTTATCTGGGGCCACCGCCCTTTACCCTCTGCACTGTAGGTACAATAGCTCCTCTCTTTTCCTGGCACATCCAGGCTAATTTCCCACAAGACATCCCGCCCTCCTGGAGTTATGGCAGCTTCTCCTTTTGTCTTAACAGCTCTCTCTGCTGTTTATCACTTCAGTGAAAGGGACAAGATGTGAGGAAGGAAAAAAATCCTGAACCTGGAACACATAGGCTGTGAGGGGTCTCCTCAAGCACATAGTGCTCCCAAGATAGCCATCAGCTTCTCCCCTTGAATGCTGAGATAAAGGAACAGTTGAAATGGGGAATCTAACAAAGACACCCAAATTAGAAACTAGCTTTTCTTACAGGAGGTTTTCCTCCTGTTATATTTTGCAAAGTACTTAAGTAGGAACATGAACCCTGTACTGCCATTTTCTGCTCTCAAGTCTAATTTGAATTGCCAACAATGATCTGCATTCTAGCTGCACGTTAATAATAATTCTGTACCTGCTAATCTGCCTCCAAGAACAGACTGCCAAAGCTGGGGTATGCCGCACACTTGTAACCCCAGCACTCAGAGGCTCAGGCAGAAGGATCAGAGTTGCAAGGCAGCCTGGCCTCCACAGTGAGACCACCTCAACAAAACAAGAAGAATGAAAGCAACCCAGAGAAGTCACATATAGGGAAAAATGTATTGAACCCTTTATATGTTTTTAATTTGAAATGTTGCTGACAAACTCATAAACAATCTGTAAGCATACAGCCCTGGTACAGTTGCCAAACTGTCCAGCCTACAAACTGAACAAAACCATGGTCGCCCAGGAAGCCCAGCATAGAACTCTAGTAAGAAAGAAAGGCCTGGAATGAGAAAAACTAGACATGTGTCTATTCCCACACTTCCCTATCATGTTCCACAAGATATTAGGGGCTCAGCCTCCTTGTGTAATGGTATTCTGATAGCACTTGTCTTATGAGGCCGTTAAAACACCAAATGAGATAGTGCAGGCACAGTGTTTAGCACAGTGCTTGGATTATGTTAAAAAAAAAAAAAAGATGAAAGAAAGAAAGAAAAGAATATTACTATGTTGTCAAAGCATTTAAAATTAAGTTAATGGCCATCAGTTACACAGAGCTCAAAAGAACCAATCTCAGTGACCCGTGAATATAGAAGATGAAAGCACCAACAGCTCCATTCATATACGTCATCGATCACAAGAGGAAAGAGCCACCATGAGCAAGAGAAGAGCCACAATGTGTGCCTTTTGCACTAAAACTTCCTTCAGCAACAGGAAGTATTTGCTTTGCCTCAGCCTCCTAACAAATAAAACTAAAGAACTAGTTTCCAATGCAAATAGGAATAAAAGCAGACTTCTGCTTGAGGGAAGCATTGTTCATTTTATGTTTTATCTACTTTTCCCTCTTAAAAATCCACTAAAATAGGTGAAAAAGAATTGGAGGCCGTAAAGCAAACAAGGCAAAGGAAATGGAAGAGAAAAGAAATTGCAAACCTTTGGAAGCTAGGAACTCCCAGAGCAGTTAACTTCTAGACAGAAACGCTACCAGTCAGAGGCCAGGGGATGCAGACTAGACCACAGGACCTCAATTAGTAGCCCAGCCCAGTGTGAAGGGAGCAATGGGACAAGGTAGGACTTAAAGTGGCTGTATGGTAAGACTAGTTAGATAAAATGGCATGTTACGCGTGATTGAACGGCTGTCATGAAAAGGTGAACAGTATCATGCAGGCACGGTGAGTGGGAACCTTTGAGTATTGCTTGAGGAAAACCATTAGTCATTCCTGCAATGGTTAAGCACAGAATTACTGTATAATCTAGAAATTCTACTCCTTGGTATGTACCCAGGGAATATGGAAACATGTCCACAGAATATATAGCACTGTCATAATGAACCCCAAAGTGCAAACTTTCCAAACCACCACCAAGGAATAAACAAAATATTGTCTTTATACAATGGAGTATTATTTTGCAGTTAAAAATAAAATGCTGGTATAGGCACTTCACAGATGGACCCTAAAAACACGAGGCTAAGGAAAATAATCTAGACATAACAGGTCGTATTGTATCATGCTATTTACATAAAATGCAAGCAAGGCAAGACAATGAGCTTTGTGGGTGTGAGCTATTTCACAGAGGCTTCCAAGGAGAGAGGGCCTTCTTTGTAAAGAAGTAAAGCAGGGTTTTCTGGGTCCATACAGGCCAGGTAATAGGATTAGGCTAAAGTTTGGAATTGATTTTAAACTGGGTCACCTCCTTCCTTTCCGGTTCACTGACAACTGGCAATATTCCCCTCTAAATAGAGCCCAGCTCTGAAGAGAGAATGTCCTTCTGCAGTGGATGTCTGGGTCAGCAGAGCAATTGGGCCTTCAGATATGCCACTCCTCAGCAGACAGGTACCCCACTCCTTAGCAGGCAGCCAACACAGATGTTTCCACCAAGGCAAAAGAGGATGCTTACAAGAACAGCCAGAGACAACAGCTGAAGGAAATTATACAAAAAAACAGAAGACAAAGACAACATGTAAAAAGATTAATATCAGAAGTTTGTAAGATGTCCTGTACATGAAAGAAGACCATGTATAAATGTCTGATGGCTAGTCAACTTGACACACCTGGGGAGAGTGAATCTCAGTTGTGCGACATTGCTGCCATCTGCTTGGCCCATGGGTGTGTCTGTGGGGCATTTTGTAATTGCTAATTGATGTGGAAGGATCCAGTCCACTGTGGGCCTTATCACTCTAGGCAGGGGGCGTGGTCTACATAAGAAATCTAGCTGTATGTGACCTAGTCAGTGACAGCACTCCCCTGACATCTGTGCCACTTTAGTTTCTGTTTCAAGCACCTGCCTGGAGCTCCTTCCCAGGTCTCCCTCTGTGCTGGACTCTGAACAGTAAACTGAAATAAATCCTTTCCTCCCCTAAGTTGCTTTTGGTCATGTGTCTATTACAGCAACAGAAAGTAGATCAGAAAAGCGTTCAAAGACATTGATCCAATGAAATACTAGCCAGTGATACAAAGGATGAGGTATCAAGCAGAGATGTAGATGACTCTTCAAAACATATGACCATATAGCCTGATGATTCAGTTACACAGCATTCTGGGAAAGAGCAACATATAGTAACATGAAAACTAGAATGATAGAGAAAAGGCCAGTGGTTTCTGGGCCTTGGGGAGTAAGTACTAAACAGACAGAACGCAGCAGATTTGTAATGCAACAATGCAATTCTATCTGGTACTGTAATCATAGAAAAATAGCTTTACAAATTGTCAACCCAAAGAAGTTTTCAAATAGTAAAGTCTTAAAGCATGTAAAATCTTAGAAATTAATGCCTGGGGCTGAAGGGTGGAACCAAAATACAGCGAAGAATCTAGCTATGATATAAATATCTGAAAAATCCTCACTGGGGTAGGGAGAAACAGAGGAATTTCTCATGATCTTAAATGGTAGCACTTCAAACATCTGACCATGAAAATCTCTTAACATCCATAAGCAGAAAATGTTCATATTTCCCAGATATGAATACTCAAAGCTGATGGTTAGTTATGAGACATTTGTTGGCACAAAGAAACTTTCATGATAGGATAACCGTAGGTTTTCAGGGTTACCCTAAGAGCCTTCCATTCACCCTGTAGTTTTCAGAAACCTGTTTACAATAGAGTAAGCAGTCGTTTCTCTCAGAACCCAGGACAGGAACTGCTGTGTTATCTTAATCTTCCACAACCATGAAAGATAGCAAGTTCCATTCCTGCTCTACCAAGTAACATTCCATAAATAACATCCAAGATCACAGAAAGTGGTTTATCTTCAGTGAGTGCTTACTGAAAACAAGTAAGAGAGCGAATGATTTAAGCACTACAAGTTCTCCAAAGCAAATGAAGGGTTTCTTATGAGTTGCTAAAGGAACACACCATGGGTTGGACACTATTTACACAGAAAGTTCAGGAGCTGCGCACTGTCCACCATAACCTTGAGAGCTGTTGTGGGCTTTGAGGTGTGGACAAATGGATGAGGGTGACAAGAGTTGAGGCTACTGTGGGAACCGCGGAGCTTGGACTAGCCTTGGACTCATGGCAATCCTGCCTATTTTCTCTTTATTTTCTCTCTACACCTTCCCTCCCTGCCTGCATTGTTTCCTCTTTCCTTCCCTCCCTTTCTCCTTCCTTCCATCCCTCTCTTCTTTGCCTCTCCCCCCACCTCTCTAATTTTCACAGGCTCTAAAATCTATGCCTAGTAATTTTATGGCTTTCTAAATGTAAATATTTAATGTTCTTCAACATGGTGACAAAAGTGGAAACATCATTGTAAGAACAAGAAGACCATTAATGGTGCTCAGCTGTTACATTGCACGTGGCAGAATTGGGGTGTAAAAGACATTGAAGAGTCCTGGGTTCTGTAGTCTTTCTACTACATGATTGACTTATTCACAAATCATAGGCTCCTCTGTAGAAGTTTATTACATGTTTGTTATTAAAGAGGAACTTTAATAGGTTCTCTGTTTTGATTTCTCTGTAAGTACAAAGTATAAATAGCACACAGCTATCAGGCTCTGCTTTTCAAGAACAAGAGTCGATGCAGAGGAGCGGGCTTGGTTCATGCTGAATTTGTGTCACTGGTAAGGAATCTTTGGGCTTCCCAGGCTCCTCCCAGAAAACTCTTCAAGTACGGAGAACCTACTTGGAACTTTGACAGATCCTGTGAACCATTTACATGTATGTTTTATGAGTTGTAATTCTAACAACTTCTTTCTTCTTCCAATCATGAACAATGTTTTTGATGGCCTCTGTGACAGCCAGGAATTCTCTGAGTGTTTCCTTGGTTGAGAGTTTAATTATTCTAGCCATTACTCTCTTTGAAGATTTAGACTTGAGAGAAGAGATAGGCACATCTTAGTTCCATGATGTAAAGGATGCTGGTGCCTGCCTTCTCCTCCTCTCTTCAGTGCAATGGGGGCCTGAGAAAGACCAGGCCCAGGGTGTGAACAAACTGAGAACTGATGACAAGAGCCAACTCAGTGTCAAGGAAAAAGAACATTTTCTTTTCACAGGATTTAAGAAAGGGTTTCTTTACTTTCTTACGAATATTCTACCCACTTAAATTGAATTCATGCTGGTAAAATAATTAACTAAACAAAGTCTGTTTAATCATTTCAAAAGCTGCCAAAACTCTCTAAAAAACACATATAAATAAATGTGTTCAAAGGTGCCCTCATTCAGGACAGTACTTGTGATGCAAAAGAAAATGAAAGTAACCTTCTCACTTCCTCAGTTTCCCCAAGTGCTGAGACAGTAACCTAGTAACACATGGAGAAATTTATGTTAAAGGCATATTTTCATATTCATATTGGTATAATAGCTTGAATTATTGTTATTTATAAGTTTATATGTTCTTTGTTTCAGATTTTATCTTATGGTGTTTTTAAAATTAGTGTATTAGCCACTGATTAATCAGGCCGCTCTTCTAGTGAAGTGAAGAAGAGTCTGATAGTTTTGTTTGTAGCATTTTAAACAACTTCTTGTTTTCCAATTTAAACAATCACCTTTTTAAAGACATGGTCTTACTGAGGAAGCCAGGCTGGCTGTCAGCCACACCACCATAGTAGACTGTCTATTTTAAAAAAGAAATGTCCAATTATGTTAATCTTTATTATATTATATACTTTGCAGAAAGCTAATATTTCCTAATACAAATTACTAATGGAAATGTTTTACAATATAATTAGCCTCTGTTAGTGTTGTTCCTTTTGACACAAATTGTCTGATAATTATATTTTAGAAGGTTTTTATAAATTATTCCAATCTATGACATTTTATAACTTTTCTTTGTCATATTTTTTGAGACATGGTCTCCTAAGTCAATTAAGCTAGCCTTGAATTCGTGGTTTCGAGTCTCAGCCTTCCTAGTATTGGGCTTACAGGCCTATTCCACTACGCCTCACAAATCATATTTTACCCTGCCTCTTACAAAGATGCTCTGTAAACATGTAAAGTGGGCAGTTAACTCTGGAGCATCTAAGCATACCTAAAGCATACCTGAGGTCTAGTCAGCACCATCTGAACCTCCATCCTTAGAGCTCGGCCTCCTTGGCTCACCACTGCCAAAAGGCTGAAGATGCTTTGGTGGGATGTGCTGGTGTGCTGCACAAGACAGAACACTTAGCTAGAAGAAGCCGAGGGATTTGAAAGGAAAAGTGTGCAGTGTCTGGTGACTGTGTCTTACCAAAAGGCTCCGCATCCTGCTGCAGGACAGCATTCCCACGGAGGGAAAGTCAGCTCTAGATGAAAGGGAACTTGGGAACTTTTCTATTTCAGTAGTCTTTCTTCCTCAAGTCCCCTGCCCTGGCCCCATCCCCCTGCCTAACTTCACTTCCTAGTTACAGTAATTAAAAAAGAGGATGCCTCCCAGTGGAATGCTTCTTTGTTTGAAACTTCCTTACCACAGCTTAATGTCACTGTTACCATGTGACTGTTGTGTGTGAGTGACATCCTCTACAAAAGGTGAAGTCTCTGTATTTCTTGATGCTAGTGATCTATCTTGCTGTTGAAATGAGCTATTAAAATTTTAAAATGCAAATGAACTCCTAGCTGGCAGTTCACTCACAGGTACCTATCCCAGAGAACTAAACGCATCAGTAGATAAGGACATCCAAGGGTGTGTATGATAGCTTCATCTATAGTGCTGAAATGAAGTCAAAATGATGCCTAACACTCAGGGAAGCAATGACCAAATGATTCTCTATCCAATCCTAGAACACTGTGTGACTATTAAAAACATAAATTCAAGTTTCACCCAAAGAATGGGTTATTTCTCCCAGGTAATTTCATGGGGAAAATATGAAATGTAATGACTCTAGGGAGAAGTGGCTGGAAACATACTGAGTTGTTCCCATGCACTGACATGGGAATGGACGTTAACAAGATTTCTTAAATAAAAGGCTTAGGCAATAATACTTGAAACTTGCCCAACTGTATAATAATTGGCCAGAAATAGTGGTGGAATTGCAGGTGGCAACTAGCACAGTAATAGCCTTCGCCTCTGCAAACCCCAACTGGATAACCAGTATCATACCCAAAACAACAGGAAATAAACCATTTAAGGAAATTTGTTCCATGTGGAAAGGTATTGCTTACTATACTGATACTAACCTAAATATCAACCAAAATTTAAGTCTAGAAGGCTGGAGAGATGGCTCAGTGGTTAAGAATGCTTGTTGCTCTTCTAGAGGAGTCAAGTTCAGCTCTCAGTACCCACTTCCGTTGGCTCATGATTGCCTGTAACTCCAGTTCCAGGGGATCTGATGTCCTCTTCTGGCCTCTGAGGTCACCAGGCAAGCATGTATGCACATTCTTACACACACACACACACACACACACACACACACACAGAGAGAGAGAGAGAGAGAGAGAGAGAGAGAGAGAGAGAGAGAGAGAGAGAGAGAATTTAAATTTTTTTAAAAAAAATATATGTTTCCATTGGTTTTATAAAATAGCCTTTGTCTCAAAATATGAACTGGGACAGCATTAAAACTGTGTCACTGCCTCAGTATATTAACACTTTCTTCAGACTGGAGGGAAATGTTATTTTCCTACTTTATAGTTGCTGAAATTGAGAATTAGAGAAGATTGCTGTTAACAGTTTACACAGCTCACAAGTGGCAAGTGCAGGGCTGAACAACAGACTTTACTGACCCCAGAGTCTAGGCTTCTCTTGTTTTGTTTCTTGAGATGAGGTCTCCAGTAGGTAGCTCAGGGTCCCCGCTATGTGGCTGGCATGTCCTTGAGCCCCCGCCACGACCTCACAAGTGCAAGCATCGCACACCTGGACAGCATGCCCAGCTTCAGGCTCTTAACTCTTCAGCTATGTACTCACATTCCTCGGAAACCCAAAAGAGCATAGTGATGTTGCCACAGCGTGATTGTGGGGCTTCTGTGATGTATGGTATATCTGGAAAGCAGGACATTCCATCGAGGCGAGTTTTATGGGAACTGTTGCTCATCTAGATTTAATCACTCTTAAAATTAAAATATTGATTAACCAAGTTGGAACTTGAAGTTTATTAATTAGAAATCTTATGACATTAAGGCAAATAATCATTACTGGGATCCAGGTGTAGCTCAGTGGTAGTGTATGCTTAAAATGCCCTGGGTTCATTCTCCAGCATTGAAATAATGGCTAGTCACTTATCCAACAAATACTCAGTCATGTTTGTTACCATGATAGAAATTGTGCAGAATAGATGAGTTCACTCTATTTTATACCAATATATACAAGGTATATTGAATTTTGGTATGTTTACTATTTAAATTTCAAATTTAAATTATTTATTATTAGTGTGTTATATATGTATGTGTGTGTATGATATGTGTGTGAATGTGATGTGTACATGTGTGTATGTGGTGTGTATATGTGTGCGATGTGTATGTATGTGTGTGTGTGTATGCATGTGATATGTGTGCATATATGTCTGTGTATGTGTGTGTGTGTGTGTGTGTATATGTGTGTGTGTGTGTGTGTGCGTGATATGTGTGTATCTGTGTGTGTGTGATATGTGTGTATGTGTGTGTGTGTGATATGTGTGTAT